>CM067367.1:109912352-109967937 GCA_034401795.1 Chaetoderma sp. LZ-2023a
GGAGAGTCTGTTACAGGATGGACAATGATAAAATAATGCTATGCCCAAAGGGTAACTGAAGGGTTGTCAATAAACAAATGTGTCTGGAAGTCAGTTATATTGTATAGTCATGTCACACTCTATTATTACAATACAAAAATATAACTTCATTTAGAACCGCTTTAATTAAACATTTGGTCAAGAAATAACGGATATAACCAATAGAATGACCTCTATATCAAATTAACAACCTGCAATTATTTGAAACACAATCTATTCTGTTAAATGTTATTCTACTACCCATTCCATAAGTCCCTGTCGCAAAGATCGTGAAACTTTACCCGACACCATTTGTTCTATTGTCGCATAGTTTGCTGCTAAATTAGCACTTTAGGTTGCGAACAGACAGGTGACGCATACATTATGAAATGATGTTTAGAGATGGATGAATTTCTCTGTCTATGAAGCCCTACTTGATTCCACTCGCTGATAAATGTACAGAGGCCATTGTGCCACTCCATTGTGCCACTCCTGATGTTTCAAACGGAGTTAGTGTGGGACATATGGGCATACCAGCAGTAACAGCAGGTTTTATTACATTGGACCGAGTATCTACTGATGTGCCATTATCGGAATGATTAGTCCTCCTCTTGTTTCCTTATTTCTGGTTTTGTGGCTTTCACTTCCTGCATTTTTTTCCAGCGTATGATGACTGTCCTAATTTCTTTCCACCTCTTATTGTTCTGAACATATTCATTCAGAGCTCTGTAAATGTTGACGGTTCTTCGTGAGGAGCTAGGCTACCATTTAGTTATTGAGTCCAAACACATATGGTTTATGCCTCAAACGGCGTAGGCCTACTTAACTTTAGGGGAGGTTGCCTTTCTGGCGGATTAGCCTGAGTAGCCATCTCAGCACGTACCCATTGGACCATTCCTTCAGGCCGATGACATGTACATGTTGTCTGGGTGATGAGTCCAAAGCCGATGGGCGACTTCTAACCACATGTCAGCACAAGCGCAAAAGCATTGAATAAGCAGTGTATTTATTTATGGCCTAGGCTGAAGAAGCGGGTGACAGACTGTGGTGACCTTCGAAGAAGGCATGGAGAGCTGATTGGCTTCTCCCAGTCGCTGTGGCATTAGTCTGCGAACCAGGTTTTATCTGGCGCCAATCATGTCGAGAGCGAACATTATGAGATTCGTTCTCACGTTTATCTGTGTTAGGGTTAGGTAACTGCCCTGAGGTCCACTGCTAACGCGTTCCTACTAAAATTAATGTTTGTGCAGTGAATCCTAAATTGGCTTATAGAAATCTTAATGTACTGGCGATGGGCGGAGGGGACTACCAAACAATTAGTTAACCAGGGGGCCAGAGAGGCATTGAAAGAGACAGCTGCTCTAGGAATTTAGAAGGCCGTAAAGTTAGTGGCCAATTATGGAAACCGGCTTGTTATGTTGACGGCAGCATAGCCGGCAAAGAGGCTTTACAATAAACATCACTCCGTCATTCCAGCAATCGTCCCTAACTACTTTATCCTAACAAAAATATCTGAGCTAATACTAGTTAGGTTTAGTCGCCGTATCTCGAGTCTATTGGCGCAGGCACGAGAGACGGCTCTAGTGAAACATGTGTTACTGTATTAGAGAAGTAGGTGGTGCATTTAGTGAAGCTGTACAGTATCTTTACAAAAAGGAAACAGGTATTTAACAGTCTAAACGGCGCTCGACATACTACAATCAGGTCTAGCTGACATACGGCGCTTACTTATAATCAGCGCAAGTGAAAAGAAAATAATTATGTTACAATAAAAATAAGCGCCTATTAGTCATCAGCGCAATGTTCGTTTTACGTCACAGTTGTTAGCTGCTGCCTATTAGTCATCAGCGCATGTTGACCAGTAGGTTGTTTGCGCCTGTTAGTCATCAGCGCCTGTTGGCCCAGGAGTCTGTTGGCGTAGTCTTCAGGAAACAGTGCTGCAGTCGATGTAGTTGGTGCTTCATAGTCATTGGCACAAAATAGTAGCACACGTTATCAGTCTAATTTACTGAAGTGGTTTATGCACACAAGACTTGGTGTTGCGGTGAAGTTGCCTCTATTGGTAAGGAGGCTACGTTTATAGTGGTTATGGCACAAGACAATCAGCGACGCTTAGCTCAGAAGCGGCGCCCAAAGCATTGTTCGCAGTTAGAATAGTGATCAAAACATGGTAAAGGCACTGGACAGGTGCATGGTTCTATCTACCACCTTTTGGTGTGGTACGGCAGGTTTGGCGAGATATCAGTACAGGTCAATCGTTTCACATAATGTCTTTGATGTTAAAAGCTAAAGGCGTTGGCTTCACCAACAGGTCATGGCGATTTAGTTGGCGAGGGTGCCCTGATTTTTAGTTGTTCAGGGGTTCCCAAAACTGGTGTGTTGGCAGCATTTTTGTAGGCGACGTCTTCCCAGCCCAGCCTCAGATGTGGATATGACTTATACTGGTGTATTTGATTTAAACATATTTTATTGTAGTCTTTTTTACAAAGGGATTGGGTACAAGTTCTTGCAACTTAGTTACACCCTTTCCTAACAGTAATATTAATGGCAGCTAATAAATAAATGCAAGTAACTAGCAATGATCTGTTCACACAATTTTCCAATAATAACATATAAAGTGTGAGAGAGAGAGAGAGAGAGAGAGAGAGAGAGAGAGAGAGAGAGAGAGAGAGAGAGAGAGAAGAGAGAGAGAGAGAGAGTGTTTAGACACGTGTGTACTCCTCTTAGTAGATGGTCGTTTGCGATGTACACGCTATTATTAAAGGCACATACCCGCACCATAATGGGAGCGGGGTTATCATGGAGAAACCCACTTTATAGACGGCTGTCGGTTGCTCGCGGCCATATTGGATTCATCGATTTTGATTGATTTCTTCCTCAGACGTAGTCTAATAAATAAACGTCTGATGTTTTAAACCTAACAAACAAATGATAGTGTGGTTATCATCCAAAAACCGATTTTCAATTGTTGGAATTTGGATCATAATCGATTGCAATAGGTTTCTTCCTCAGATGTAGTATGATGAAATTATGGCGTTTTAAAACTATCCAACAAATGATAGTGGAGTTATCATCCTGAAACCAATATTCAAGATAGCCATTAGTGGCTGGCGGCCATCTTTGTGTTCAGATGATCATCGCTTTCGATAGGTTTCTAGACCTCGTCCAATCAACTTGTGAAGTTCCAAAGAGATCCAATAAATGGTAGCAGAGTTATCATCTGGAAACAAATTTTCAAGATCGCCAGTGGTGGCTGGTGGCTATCTTGGATTTTGCATCATTGTTGATTTCGAT
Organism: Chaetoderma sp. LZ-2023a; assembly: GCA_034401795.1. Classification (NCBI taxonomy): domain Eukaryota; kingdom Metazoa; phylum Mollusca; class Caudofoveata; order Chaetodermatida; family Chaetodermatidae; genus Chaetoderma; species Chaetoderma sp. LZ-2023a. Next base: position 109,915,665 of record CM067367.1, read on the forward strand.
GGATTTCTTCAGCAGATATAGTCCAATCGACTTACGACGTTTTGAAGCGATCCGATAACGTGTAGTGAAGATATCCTCTGGAAACCCCTCTTCCGACCAGCCACCAGTTGAAATCTTCATATGTTAATATTTATTTCGATTCATTATATTGCGGTACACAATGTATGCTTTTAAAAAATGCACTATACAATTACAACAATTGTACTTTTAACGGTTTCTGTTGTGAATGCAAGCATTTAACTGTCTTCTTGAAAGAAACAAAATACATAAGAAGGTTTAAGTGTACGCATGAAAGTTCGTGCTCAAATATACTTACATAGTATTTGCCTTGTCTTTCTCTTAGTTCGTGTTGGTGTATACTTACATAGTATTTGCCTTGTCTTTCTCTTAGTTCGTGTTGATGTATACTTACATAGTATTTGCCTTGTCTTTCTCTTAGTTCGTGTTGATGTATACTTACATAGTATTTGCCTTGTCTTTCTCTTAGTTCGTGTTGATGTATACTTACATAGTATTTGCCTTGTCTTTCTCTTAGTTCGTGTTGGTGTATACTTACATAGTATTTGCCTTGTCTTTCTCTTAGTTCGTGTTGGTGTATACTTACATAGTATTTGCCTTGTCTTTCTCTTAGTTCGTGTTGGTGTATACTTACATAGTATTTGCCTTGTCTTTCTCTTAGTTCGTGTTGGTGTATACTTACATAGTATTTGCCTTGTCTTTCTCTTAGTTCGTGTTGATGTATACTTACATAGTATTTGCCTTGTCTTTCTCTTAGTTCGTGTTGGTGTATACTTACATAGTATTTGCCTTGTCTTTCTCTTAGTTCCTGTTCATTGGCGAAATATTTCCAAAATAAATTCCATTCTTTATATCCCTTAACAATAGCAGCTGTCACGTAATCATATTCTTCTTTTTGTTCAGAGCTAAGTTCAAAGTCATTTCTATCACGATCACAAATAGAGACCGATGACATATGGCCAGGTTTATCGCAAACTTGAGAGAGGCCTTGAATCTTCAACATTTCATTGGTACAATCAGATAGTGTGTTGATGGCGCTGCATTCGGTGTGCATGCCATTGTCTGGTCTAACGGGTTCAATAGTGAGGCTCTTGTATGAAAGTTCCGGTAGTAACGCCGAGGTGGTTAATTTTGTCTTTGTTGAATTATTAGGTTCGGAGCATTGGTGCTGAAGCTCGCTGGATGATGACGTATCATATTCGGCGCATGGACCATTATTCTTCACTTTCATGTTTTTCAACTCTGTTATATATCTGCCTCGTTTTGCAAGTGTATAGCGTCCAATTTTTATACCTGTGATATAAGAACATTATATTTATGATTATTAACGTCCCTGAGAGAACGCACTCACGCACTGCCTTCCAATGCACACGTTCGCTAGCAAAACGGATTCAGATTTGGCCATTGGTGACATCATAGTGTTCAGCTTCATTCCATGATTGATTCATTTATAATGCAGCAGCCATACCGGCATGGATAATGGACCTTTCCATTTTTAGCTATGCCCCGCCCATCACTAGCTAAGCTCCACCCACACCTCGCAGTGTTGGGATTGATCGATCCCCAAATGATCTAGCTATCAATTTCCTGAAAACTATACAGGGAAGCTGTTGAATATTTTGTAACTAATTTGACTGGCCGCTGTTGCTGCCTATGGCAGCAACAGCGCCCAGTCAAATTAGTTTCAAAATATTAAACAGAATATTTATTAAATAGTAAAAGCAAACAATTTGTACATGGGTGGGTACTCTGGAAAGATGAATTAGCTAGTGTGCAATTATTCTATTCACCATCATAGGATGCGTACATACGAGCACACAAACAAACGGCCAGGGAATCAACATCACAATTAAAAATCTATATTAATTTATATGGAATGAAATCACCATTTGCTAAGATTCATTTCGTTTCGTTACATTTAGGTATACAATTTAAGCTTCTAAATGTATACAACTTGAATAATTTTATTTTAGAGCATTCTGGTGCGAATATGCTTAGGGTTAAGGCTATGCCACATTTAAACTACATTATTTGTTTGACTGGTATGTACGTCTTGACTGCACGAACGCATAAACAGCTACACATACACACACGTGAGAAATTGTGCATGTATATTGCTAACTATGCCATATGCTGCATTACTTACCGTCCCTGGACATTCCTACAGTGAGGCATTTCTGGAAGCGACAATAGGAGCACCAAGTCCGTGCTTTAAAGCCTTTCCCAAAATTACAGTTGCCATCACCGGAACATACATAGCTCTCAGATGCTGTAAAGCTTCTGAGAAAAAAGCCCTGCGGTCAGAATTAATTATTTTGTTTTTTAATTTCCCATGAAATAAATCTCAGAGATTCATCTTGGTACAGAAATCCACATCGTAAAATCCTCACCAGAAAATTAAGACTTTTGACTTGCGGCATTTGTGTGGTGAAAGCGTTTGCGTGCAATGATGTTTGGTGAGTTTGCCGGTTGTGGTTTCGATTCCTGCCAATGCTAAAATACTGTAATGCCACGACTTCTTGCATAACTAAGTATTAAAATGCGTGGTCTCTGTGATGTGTGTACAAGCGAGGTACTGTGTGATCCCCTGTGCATATAAATCACTAACTGGCTAGCAAGTTACAGCAATTACGGTCAAAATCAGCTACCACAGAATTCCAGTGTGTATCATAAAGCTGCTTTGGTGTGGTGGAAGCGTTTGTGGGCTATGATGCTTGGCGCTTTGGCCGGTTGTGGGTTCGATTCCCTGTCAATGCCAAAATACTGTAATGCAACGACTTCTTGACAGTATAACTAAGTATAATGGCTGTAAATTGCGTGTTCTCTATGATGTGCGTACAAGCGAGATACTGTGCTATTCTCTGTGCCCATAAATCACTAGCTGGCTACCTAGTTACAGTAATTACTGTCAAAATCAGCTACCAATGTGTATCAGAAACCCACATCGTGAAAGCCTCACCGGCAAAGTAAGACTTGCGGCGTTGGTGTGGGGGAAACGTTTGTGGGCTATGATGCTTGGCGCTTTCGCTGGTCGAGGTGCTCGATTCCATGTCAATGCATAAATACTGTAATAGCACGACTACTTGTATAATCTTGGTACATGAGACTGGATCTCTGAGGTGGAGGGTACAGTGGGTCGGTAATCTGGCTGGCTAAGATCGAGAGGGTGGTGTGTTTATGGGGGAGGTGGCAGTGTGTCTGAATGGGTACGCTGAAAGGTGTGGTGTGTGTGGGTGAGTGAGATGGTGGGTGTGGTGTGTATGGACGAATGAGACTGAGGGTGCAGTGGGTATGAATTAGTGAACTGAAGGGAGCAGGGGTTATGAATGAGTGCCCTGGCGGGTACTGTGGGTATGGATGAAAGAGTGCGTGAGCTGTAGGGTGCAGTGATTATGGATGTGTGAACTTAAGTTACTGCTGATGTGGGTAGATGAGAGAGGATTGTCACGACTTACGGGAATTGTGGAGGTGATTGTGGATGTTGTTTTGATGTGTGTGCATGAGTGCGCGCGTGCATGCCTGCGTGTGTGCGTACGTGTGTGCCTGCATGCGTGCATGTACATGTGCATAATTAATTTTGGTGCGCAAGTTTATCAAACCATGATGACCCGCCTCTTACTTTATGTGATCAAAAAGGGCGTGGCCTTTGGCCATAGGTCTATACACCATCATTGATATGCAAAGTAGGCTACACCTGTATATGACCTCTGCCCTCATCAGTGATCTGGACAAATCAGATTTGAAAGCAATCAAGAAGCGCTTACTACTATCGTTGCACTATTATTTATTTCCCTATACCTTGTTTGTACAGTACCTTGCATGCTCCACAAGTGTTGGCTCCGTAATGGAAACCTGTGGCTATCATATCACACACGCGACATGGGGGTAATATGTCTGGGTCAGGGGGCGCACTCCTGCTCATATTTGTAGTCACGGTGTTGCTTTTGTTAACTTCATATTTCGCAATGTTGCCGTTGCTTCTCTTGTGACCTGTTTTCGTATGGCTCATCCCTCGATCGGTACTACGTGTCACATCCAATGTATCTATGGCGTTGGCATCCAGTACTATAGTGTCCATAATACCTACATAGATACCAGACAGGTGGGTTTAACACTCCGTAGTCGGTATATCAATATACTGATAAATAAGACTTTATTGCTTTTGGTGAAAACTGACCGCTAAGTTGGTTGAATAAATGGACATGCTACGTTACCAGTCAATACTGTGCTATGTAAATTACACATCACAGTCAGTAATAAAAGAATATTATTCATGTGATAAATTATGACATATGTAAAGAAATACAGTATCTCCAGATAAATACTAAGTCACCAAAGACACTTGGTTCATAAACATAGAATGTTAATGCATTCTCCAGTTTATGGATGCAACCATTACATGGTATTTCAATCTTTTCAAACAATCAATATATCCAAGACGCTATTCTGGCTCAGGGCTAGTAGGCGATATTATGATATTCTCGTTGTAGAGCATAAATCCATGCTGACTCTAGGCGAGTAGTCGCTTCATAGCCCATATGATTGTATGCCATTTTTACCTACATTCAATCCCAATAGACACAAAGCGTGATGATTTTTATGCGACTTTTTTTTAAAGGGATGTTGAATATATAGAGATTAACATTAATCAAATATTTAACCGATTAGTTTTACATTGCGACGACATGAATTTTGTATTTCAAAGTTTTGATCTGGAATGACGTCCCATATTATTATCACATAAAGAGAAAAGACAAGCGCGTTCTCAAGGACAAAATAGTGTGGTGTTCAAAGGGTAGTTCACCTTTCCATTTTTAGCTATGCCCCGCCCATCACTAGCTAAGCTCCACCCACACCTCGCCGTGTTGGGATTGATCGATCCCCGAATACCCTAGCTATCAATTTCCTGAAAACTATACAGGGAAGCTGTTGAATATTTTGTAACTAATTTGACTGGGTGCTGTTGCTGCATATGGCAGCAACAGCGCCCAATCAAATTAGTTTCAAAATATTCAACAGAATATTTATTAAATAGTAAAAGCAAACAATTTGTACAACAACGCATAGACCGTCTTCAAATATGCTTTCATGGCGTACTTATCGACGTCATTCATTATGATGTCATCGTACACATCACGCAGTTCATTATGACATCATATGATGGGTGGGTCTCTGGAAAGGTGAATTAGAGGGTTGTTAAGAAACGACTGTGTCGTTCATATTGAATTGACATGTCACAATCTATTATTATAATACCAAATTGGCGATGAATTTAGGATTTAGTCCAGGACCCCAGTGGCATTTAATTAGACATTTGAGTACAAAAGGCTTGGTGGCAAAAATTCAGTTATGAACCAGTGCTGAGATGAAAATTGCCATTCTTAAGTTTTAGAATTGGTGCTTAAGGTAGGGGGCGCCACTAGAACTTCCGGCCAAAACCTGTTTTAATCAAAATTTGATGTACAAGCTTAATTCTTTCCAGAAATGAATGTGGTCACGTAATTTGCAAGATTTTGTAACTTAAGAATGAAAAAGCTGGTGCAGTGTTAATTAAGAACGGTGTTAATTACCATTAGTTAGCACTTTTGTGCTCAAATGTCTAATTAAATGGCACTGATTCGTTTAAATAAGAAATGAGATGAGTTTATACATATAGGCCTACTTAGGACTCATACATCGTAATGATCGTATACAATGTTTTCCATCCAGTCTCGGGTATAAAGCGTTTGCCAACATATATGTGAATAGATTAATAGAGGAACTCAGCAGCCATGTATGAAGATTTCAAGACTTTGTTCATGATCCGGATAAAATAGCCTGGACCCGAATCAGCACATTTCCTGGCGCTATCGATATCTCGGAAACTGCTAGTTCGATCTGACTCATATTTTAACGAAAGAAGCGGTGTGACTGTACACTAGGATTCACCGTTGGGTGTGATCAGGAAATCGGAAAGATCCAGAAATTCTGAGATCTTTACAAAATGATAAAACTGGAGGGCAAGGGTTTGCAAACTCTGATTGCTCTTTATGGTACTCACCTCTGCGCATTCCTACAGACATGCATTTCTGGAAGCGACAGTAGGCACACCATATCCGTGTCTTGAAGCCTTTTCCGAACTGACATTTACCATCCCCGGAACATACATAGCTTGGAGATGCTGTAAAGCTCCGCCGAAAGAAGGCCTGCAATAAGAATTTTTATTTCTAAATTTGGGACTCAATATTAATAACAAGAAGCAATGGGCATGTATCGATAGGTCTATACTGGCTGGAAATGCAATCATTTTGTACGAAACAAGTTCCAAATGTGAGATTTTTGAAACAAATGAATTTTAAGAGACTTCAAAGTGGTTGCAAAGATAGAACAATCCACAAACTCATGTCTACAACTGACTAAAACCTATATATCACCATGTTCATAATCACTGTTGATATCCATCAAAGGATAAAAGCTCAATTTTTGTTGATTAATGGCGGCCATATTTTTCGATGTATCGACTTTCCTTCAAACTTGAATGATGGCTCTTAGTAGCCTACCTAATTATATTTGCCAGGTTTCGGCCTTATCATTTCATGGGTTCTGCAGGAGAATTAGTCTTTTTAGAAAAGTAAATCATACAAGATGATTGCCAGGCAAATAGAACAACCAGGTTCCGTTAAACCGAATTGGGTCTGCTCGTGCCGCAGATGAAATTTCTTTCACTTTAATTGGTCATGTGGTTTTCGAGAAGTGTTTCTAAAGATAGTGCAGAATTCAAGATGGCCGCCACAGAGCTAATTGACAAATCAGATTCAGTTGAACAGCATATGCTAATCGATCAATCTGGTTCAAAGTGGTAAATTCGTATTTAGCATCCGCCTCAACAGAAATATTGTGATTTTCACTGCCAAAAGCCATTAACTAACCAATTTTGGTTGGTCGTTAGCAGACGCCAAATGATTAAAACGATTGTGGAGTGCAAACTCAAACCTACTATAAAGACCACCTGCATTAGATGAAAACTTTACTACATGCAGCCGAACCGTTTATCCGATAGCTTAAGAAATGCAAGGTTATCAAAAACCTATACAAAACTAATTTAGGCTTCAAATTCAAATCAAATACAAAAATCGAATATAGCTGTCAAGCACGCTACATTATGATTGGTCCATGGCGGCCATGTTCTTTTTACCTATCGACTTCCCTTGAGCAAAGATTAATGGTCCTTAGTCCCTAATCATATCTCCAGAATTTTGGCCCGATCTGTTCAGCGGTTCTGGCAAAGGAGTCGTTTTCGTGAAAACTAGGTCATCCAAGATGGCTGCTGAACCATTTGTCCAATCAAATTCTTTTAAATAAACTTGGTTCAGTTCTTGCCCTATATGATATTTCATGAGTTTTTTAATCGATCCACCAAGCGGCTTTGGAAAAGATTTCTGAAGGTTTTAAAAATCGGCCAAAATCCAAGATGGCTGTTGGTCAAATTGTTCGTCGAGTTCTTTTGAAAAAAACTTGGATCTCTATGTCCTAAGGATGCTTTCTGCCAAATATAATTGCAATTGGCACAGCGACCCTTGAGAAATCGGTGGACCTACAGGCGATGGATGGTACTCATGGTATAAGCTCACTTGGTCATTATGGCTGCTAGTGGCCACGGGAGTAAATAATGTATCCATGGACCAGAAAGTACTCGAATGTGATATATGTACAGAAGGGTCCCATGTAAGCCCAAATTTCCAAAATGTCCCTTTGATGGTATACGAAAACTTCAACAAAAGGATTTCGAAATAAATTCACTGGTATTGCAGTTATTGCAAAAAATGGGCCACAAATATTCTCCAATAATCAATAAATTAGCAGCAAAATGGAACGGAGCATTGATAACGTCAGGAAAACGGTAGCACAAGACCACAATGCCATTAATGAAAGATTCGTTAGAGAAGTGGCAAGACTGCAGGCTGAGATAGTTAATAAAGATTCCCGCCTGAAGACGCGTGAAGAAAATGCAGAAGATAAAAAAAACAAGATGGTAACAATGAAAAAATCTCAAACTTTACCTGCTAGATAAAATGTCTGTGGAAGTTGTGAATACTGTTAATAAGATATCCAATGAAAGAGCAACTGTCAAGAGTAACAGCGCAGAGCAAAAGATGAAAGCGATTATAGATGAGTAATCAAGAAAGATGAGTGTAATGATCCACAGAGGACCTGAGAGCAATGTCCAAGATCCAAAGAAAAGAAGGGCCAATGATATAAGGTGTATTGTGGATCTATGCTTGGGACCACTAGGGATTGCAAACCACAAAGAGGAAAACATAATAAAGGCAATAAGGCTGGGTAAGCCAAAGGAAGATTTGCCAAGGAGACCCTTACAGATAACATTTGAGTCGACTATAACAAAGCTCAAGATCAGCCGAAACGCATACAAGCTGAAAGATGTAGATGAGCCATTCTCACAGCTGAACATTGACCACGACCTAATCCAGGTGCAACTCAAAGAAATCAGAACATTAAGTAAAGAGGCAAAGAAGAAGAGATATGGAGACAAATCGTGAAACTATGTATACGGAATAAGGGGGCCCCCGGGAAGCAAGATAATTACAAAGATTCTGGTATCGAATGTATAGAGAAAGCAAATGATGAGTAAGTACATAGATTGCTGCAGTGTACTGGACATGCAAAACATGTAAATAGTTCAACGGAGCACAGAGACATCATGAAGAGGCCGATGAATCCACTCCAGTTAACACATTCTAATACAAAACACAATAGGTCAAAAGCAGATTAAGGCCAATGTCAGAAAATTAGGCACCACCTATGAAAAACACCCAAAAGACATCTCTAATCTCATATGCTTGCATACTACTGGTGATAGCTGGTGAGTAGACACTTCGAGACACAACACGTCAGTTCTCACTGAGTATAATGATGACAAGAGTGAAGATCTGGATATATAGAAATGCTTTTCGTCCAGTAATAAAATAAGAGTACATAAGAATAAGAGTAAGTAACTGGAGTCTTATGCTTCGCAGAATTGATCAAATCAAGCGCAAACACTTATTCGTTTTAGACTTTGACTGTGTATTGACCTGCATAGATAGCCTATCTGATGAAATGGCGATTGTATGAATTCTTTTAGGGGGGAGTTGGGGGTGAATGGAATTTATTTCAATGCAAAGTAGGCGCCTGACAACATAACACGTGTTTGGCTGACAAAATAGCATATGCTTGTGTGGGATTTTATCAATTCTTTGAAACGTTAGAAGCTTGTTACCTATTCGTTATTTTTTACCTAAATCAAATAGGAATTTGCAATTGCAACAAGGAGTGTACGTGAACTGACCACAACATCTAAGCGACAGACATTAGGAACAGACGGCGAACACTATAACATCGATATTGCTTTATCCAAGAGACAAAAGGATCCACTCAAGCAGAGCAGTAGCTTCGGACTGTTTGATTCAGATGATTCTCATGCAGCAGAAATAGGCCACACACCGCGGTCCTGGCTTCGTAATCGTACCAAGGTTCTTGGACTACATCCAAGCTTTTGGATCGTGTTGCAGCCATTGACAAAACCATGCCATTGCGAAATGGTTCCAGCACTAAGTGTTGCATTGTAAATGGACATGGTGCAAATGTTTAAAGGTTATGTGTCTAGTACTAATTGAGTCGATATATGCAGAACTGGATGCAGCCATTGTCACTCCAGCCAGACGGAAACTATTTGTGTCACGCGATTTTAGCTGCGAGGCAGACTTAGCAAAAGCAGATGGAGTGAGATTAGACGAAAATTCACGTACCTACTCTAGGGTAAATCATCTACTCGAGGGTAGATGTAGCCCATGTCTAGATTACATTGATTTCAATACAAACACGTGACATACTCGACTTACCCTGGTTCGTAGGGGCGTGTACTTGCCCTAAAAGACGCGTGGGGTCGTAGTCATATGCTATGGGGACACGTAACAGCAATAGTGGTGCTCTGGCAGCGTTCCCTTTGTTACAAACGCAACTCTCAAACACCCCTGCGTCACCAAACAGTGTGGACAAGACATATCGCAGACCATTGAACAGAATCAGGTCCAAAGGCCACAACAGATATCATTGACCAAATTGATTATGTGTCATATTAAATGAACGCCATGCATTTACTTAAGGACTCATGCTCATATGGTGGTACAGACTTCAACTCTGACCACAAGCCAGTGATTACCCGCATTTAACTGTACATTGTTGTGACTGCCAAAGTATTAATAAAAGAACATGTTGAAGTTAACTGTAAAGCGGACATAATCCGACAAATCTAAAGAGCCAGTGTCCATTTATGTCATGAAATGCTGTTACTATGATAACTGGCAAAATGTCCATTTTTGAAAAAAGCAGGAAAGGGCAGCTATAGTGTACTGAAAAATAAAATGAGCACAACATCCCATGCACATAAAATAAAGGAATTACTGACCACTCAAAATGTCACGTGTAGTGGCCTCTACAATACTATACACGTTCCATGCAAATCAGTTGAATAATAATGACCACAGAGGCCAGTGGTCAAAAGGTCACAAATTTTTCCTGACGCTTAAAATAGGTCAACCATGCATTGCTGTAACTGACAAAGTGGTAATAAAGGACTATTTTGGTGTTTTTGAATGGCCACCATCTGGGAGATCTCAGGGCCAATATTCATTTATTGGTGTTGCTAATGCAACTGACAGTAACAAAATGTCCATTTTTTATTAGCGGAAAAAATTAATCCCAGCTTACTAGAAAATGAAATTAACATAGCATCGCATGTAAATAAAGTAGAGTAATAAATGATCACTCAAAGTGTTTGGATAAATTTGTGACCTCTACGATAAATAAAGTAACAGTATTTGAACATATCGCCTATCAACTAGTCTTTATTACGATCAGATACTTAATCATCACATGCATTGGTGCTATTATCGCCAGTTAAACTATCCGTACATTTTCGATTTTCTCTCTCTCTCTCTCTCTCTCTCTCTCTCCGTGCGTGCGTGCGTGCGTGTGTCTGCTTTAATATCTGCTTTTCCTCCACTCTTACTACAAAGTACTCCTGTTATGCAGTACCTTGCACGCTTCGCAGGTATTAGCTCCGTAATGGAATCCTGTGGCGGTCATATCACACACGCCACACGGAGGTAATATGTTTGTATTGAGGGGTACAGTCGGTCCCGCTCCTGAGGTGATATGATTGCTACTGCTAATGGTCCATTTCGCTATGCTGTCACTGCTTCTTCCCAGACCTGCTTTTATTCCATTTAAGCTGCTGTTGACACTGCTAGTTACATCGTCTGTTTTCATCATGTCACTGTCATCCGATAAAATAGTGGCCATGTTAACCGCATAAACGTAGTGTGCTACAAAGGAAATATGCATATATATATGACTATCTCCTCATCAATAGAAAAGAGACTTGAGTTAACGGATTTTACAACCTGACACTGGTTTTGGATGGTTGCTTGGGTAAACTGCCTGGCTGTTGCTGGCCGGTAGGCCTATGTGTGTTTCAAAGAACTCAATGGAGCAGGGTGAATTGGCTATTAATGTGAAATTTCTCATCGTAAGGTCTTACTATCACTTAATCTCACGAAGAATAACGTCAATGGCTACACTCATCGAAAGTATATTATTATTTTGCGTGCAAACGGAGCTTAACCTATCATAAATACTCAGGATCTTTCTTCTATTTAACTATGCTCGGTCCAAAGGTTTGCAGCGTATCTCCTCCTAGCTTTTTCATCCGATCAACTCCAAACTTGGTCAACTTCTGGTACCCATGGAGGAATCGTGTGCTATTTCCTTTTGGATCTGCCCAAGGGTTTTCTAGGTACCCACTTTTCCGTGGGCACCAAGGTCAAATTGAAATTGTATGGGGATTTTCACTATTAAAGTTTGAACTGCGACTACGCTTAGAGTTTTGATCGGATCAACACCATACCTGGGTAGGATGTTACTCTTTACGTCCCAAAGAGGTCTGTTCAGTTTGGGTTCACAGGTCAAGGTTACTTCTTATGGATCAAAGTTACCAGTTTCGATTCTTTTCAGAAATGAACTCCACTCGGTCAGCGAATGGTCAGCAATGGGCATATTAGAAGATACCCAAGGTCACTCATTTAATGTCACGATCTCACCTTAGAGTAAATCTGATCACTTTGAGGAAAGAAATTGAATTGTAACACGCCTAAAGTATCAGCCAAGACGGTTCCAGTGAGGTCCCAAAGACGCATGTTGACCTTGGGGTAAAAGGTCAGGTTTAGCACGTAGTGGCAAGGTTACCCCTTACGGGCAAGCTACCAATTTTCGTTTTTGACAGAAATGGCACACACCTCCTCCTCCTCCTCCTCACCACCAAGCCGCCCCCCCCCCCGCCCCCAGCACCATCCACCTCTTAGTCAGAGAAGGTCAATGGACATATTTGACGATACCCATGCTAATCTATTATCCCAATGTAACCATAAATATCGCCAAAGTTATCAGTTTTCGCGGTTTTTGCACAAGTTAATTCCCCTTAATTATGCACGTCAGATGGACATATTAGATGATACTGTAGTAATTTGTCCCATCTTGATGTGACTGCCTAAGTTACGCATCCGCCTAACTGCCTGTACCTATTTAGAAGAGGTGGTGAAATATTCATCCAATGTAGGTAAATACAGACATAGGCGGGTTGTTTGTTTACGCTATATTTCGTACCCTTCGCGAATACGGCCCCAGGCACCCCATTTTGCTCAAAATTTCAATTTTTCGTTTTTAGCAAAAATGAACTTCTCATGCTCAGAAAAGTTGAATGATTTTTTTTATGGTCGCTTAAATTTGATTTGCTCCGATCGACTTGAAATTTGGTCAGCTAGCTCTCTTTTATTGATTTCATTTGGTATCAATTTTGAAGGAGTTCCATCCAATGGTTTTAGAGAAAGCAGCTTTTCCGTGTCCACGGGTTACACAATAGTAAAGTTAGGGAAGAAATATTTGAACTTTTAGCCGAATGACTTGAAACATGGCACATATATAGCAGCAACCTTGGGTGTTAGAGTCTCCTCAAAGAGGGATGTGCTGGTTAGAATGATTTTCTAGGTACTATCATACTCAATCTTAATCGACCATTTTTTGTCATTTCTATAGCCCTAAATGATATTTATATAGTGAGAATAGATAGGAAATTGGTGACAATCATAGCCTTTGTAGAAAGAGTAATTTTCATTTGTTTTCATACTATGGATGAATCCAGTTTTAGTTATGCCACGCCCATTCCTAGCTATGCCCGACAACAAGTTGTCCGTGTTGGGATCGATCGAACCCTGAACTCCCTGAATCTCAATTTCCAGAAAATTATCCAGGTAAGCTGTTGAATACATTGAAACTAATTTGACCGGTTGCTGCCTATGACAGCGACAGTGCCCAATCAAAATAGTTTCAAAATATTCAACATATTATGAATTAAATAGTAAAGACACACAATTCGCTATAATCAATTTCATCATGAATGACGTGATTATGACCGTCATAAACGCTTTAAAATAGTCCGTAAAGTTGTACGAATTGTCACTTGCTCTGGCCTCGAGAGATGATGGTAGGCATCTTCTGAGTGAGGTGTTCTATAGAGTGACTTGATGATAGTCTTCATCTCTGTATGTGTAACCATGTTTTCTGTCTGATTCTCTTCTGCACCCACCTTTGCCATCTTGTCTGCTTCCTCATTTCCTTGGACTCCACAGTGTGAGGGGATCCACTGCAATGCTATCCGAAGGCATTTGATGGTTTGTAGTGCTTCTTCAAGTTGTGGCAGCTTACCTTTGGTGATAGCCTCAAGGACGGAGCGGGCATCAGATAAAAATACAATCTGTGCAATAGGGTCTGCTGTTCTGCTGATGGTATTAGCTGCATGGACCAGTGCTTCGACTTCAGCTGTGTAGTTTGTGCAGTGTTTGCCCGTCGGTATTGCAGCTGACTCATGTTGTCCGTTTGGATACTGTGTGTGCAGTCCGGCACCTCTGCTCCTAATTGCATCTTTGGCTGATCCATCTGTGTAGATCCTTATCCATGTCTCCTGGGGGTACATTTCTTCCAGCATGGCTAGGGTCAGGGCCTTCTTGCTCACATCACTGTGTTCATCTTTGGTTGTGGGATGAGGTACTGTGGTGCGAATAGCTATGCTCTCTAGTTTGTTTTCCCAGGGTGGAGGATCAAGGGTGTGGTTTGGGTCTTCTATTTGTGCTGGCAACATTTATTGGTGTTTCCTTTAAAGTGCGTTTGTCTCTTTCACAAAACTTGATCTTTTAAGTCTTCCTGATGACAGCTGTGCTTGCCTGATCTTCATCGGGTGGTTGTTGAACGATTTGAACTTTGCAGCTTGGATCAGTGCTTTGCATTCCCTTCCTTTACTAAGTGGGGGGAATGCCTGCTGTCTGCTCCATTTTCTCTATTGGTGTTGATCTCATTCCACCAGTGATGATGCGCAGTGCCTGGTTTTGTACTCTGTCGAGGTTCTGTTGATGAGATTTAGCTGTTGTCATCCATGAGCTGGATCCATACTCAAGGTGTGGTCGTACGGCACCTAGGTAGATGGTCTTGATGATCCTTTCATTGGCACCCCACTTTGTTCCTGCCATCTTCCACATGATGTTTAGCTTTCTTCTGGCATTTGCCTCTGTGTTCTGGATGTACTCCTTCCATGTTAATCTTCTGTCATAGGTGACTCCCAGGTATGTCTGCTGGTCCTCGTACTCGAGTGGAGTACCGCCCAGTGTCAGATTGCCAACCTTGGTTTTGGTGGACAGTGAGAATAGCATGGCTGATGATTTTTCTTTGTTGATGGTAATACACCAGCGATTGGCCCAAGCTGTAATTCTGTCCACGGCGAGCTGCATTCTGTACGTGGCAGTCGTTGTGTACTCCTCGGTGCACAAGAGTACGAGGTCATCTGCATAGAGGGCTGCTTGGATCCCATTGGGCAGCTCTGCCACAATGTCATTAATGGAGAGTATGAACAGAGTTGGTGATAATACTCCGCCTTGTGGTACACCTTGTCACAGCAATATATTCTTTCCAGATTGTCCATCCACCAGAACCCTAGCTCTGCGATTGTGTAGGTATGACTTGGTCCATCGGAATATGTTGCCACCGATGCCTGTGCGCCGGAGCTTCACGAGGAGGCCATCCTTCCACACCTTGTCAAATGCCTTCTGCAGATCAATAAAGGCAGCTAGCATCATCTTCTTGGCTTGAAATGTGTCCTCTATGACCTGTGCAAGATGTGTTGTTTGATCTTCTGTGCTCCTGTATCTTCTGAAGCCAGCCTGCTCTGAAACTATAATGTTCTCCGACTCCAGGTACCACTGCAACCGCTGGTTGATGATGCGCTCCATGGTCTTGCATATGCAGCTTGTAAGACTGATAGGACGGTAGCTCAGCACTTTCGTCTTGTTCTTCCCTTTTTTCAGAATATGAGTCATTCTGGCTTCCTTCCAGCACTGAGGAACCTCTCCATTGGTCCAACTGAGATTAAAGATGTCTAGCAACCTGCGGAGAGATGCATTACCAAGGTGTTAGATCATTTCATTCGTAATGCCATCTGGCCTGGGAGATTTCTTCTTCTTCAATTGGCGGATAGACTTCTTCAGTTCTGCTAAACTAATGTCAACTTTCATTGCATCGTGAGTGTTGGTGTCTGTTCTTTCCTTTTGCTCTTTTCTAACCTCTTTTTGACGCATTCGTGGTATAGAAATGTTGCTTTCTTTTGCATATGCCTTCGCAAAGGCATCTGCAGCCATCTTTCCTGACAGTGTTTGCCCATCTTCTTCAAGAGTAATCTTCTCTCCCCCGACACCCTCATCATTCAGTGCTTTAGTCAGTCTCCATAGCTTTGTGGTGTGTCTATCTAAATTAAACCCTGCCGTCTTTTCCCTCCAGCTTCTTCTTTTGGCCTCCAGCTTGGTCTTTAGATACCTGGCTTTAGTTTGTTGTAGTGTGAAGTGGTTTTCATGACAGGGATTATCCTCTGCATCTTCTCTGGCCTTGTTTAGTTTATGATGTGCTGCTTGCGGGCGGTAGTTTTTCCTGAACCCTCGAGGAATCGCTTCGTTGGCAGCCTTGAGAATACGTGAATTAAATTCCTTGACCGCATTGTTGATTCGTCCAGTTCGGTGCTCTAACTGAAAGGAGGAATCTACGTTCAACCAACCAACCAATTCCATCACATGTTTGCTGATGCCACAATCAAAATGGCGTAGCTCCGCCACGAAAATCGAAAAGTTCGTCACTAAAGTGTATGAAGTGTAGGACTATGTCGTTTATGAATTTACAATTTAATAAACATTATGTTGAATATTTTGAAACTAATAAACAGAAACATTCCCCAGTCATATTAGTTTCAAAACATTCAACAGCTTAGGCCCTGTCTGTATAGTTACCTTGAAATTTAGATTCGAAATTCACGTTCCAAACCGATTCCAACACGTGTAAAAAAGTGGGAGGATCTTACCTAGAAATGGGCGGGCATAGCTAGAAGTGGATCCATCCATTCTCTCCCGTTCAGACATGCCGTATATGCAGCGAGTCGTATCGTATGCTGATTTGCCAGTTTGCCAAAATAGCAATTACCGTGTGTACTTTTCAGTTCCGCACTTACGATAATTGCTGTAATTTTGAAAAGAATAGTGTTCATTGCAACAGCCTAAACAGCAACACATTCCCCCCCCCCAGAATTGTACCATTTGTCTGTCGTATATCAGTTCCGGTTAAACTCCTATGGCATCTTTGCTTGCAATATATAGTGTGCGTTTTGGCGACTGACTTGGTGTGTGGTTCACTGGCTTGGTTCGTGCGCAGTAGACCTACCCTGCCTTATATGAGCTAGAGGAAAGGTGCAGGGTACCAGGCGCCAACCTGGTTCGTGAAATTCACTGACCGACTGTCGCAGTCGCGAAAAGAGGGTCGTGTTGTCATGATTCAATTCCATCTTATATTTATACGTATCAAGTTGTCACTCGCCAATGTGGAACATGGCTAATAAAGTGAGGTGATGGCTAGTTGATGCCAATTACAGTAAGCTCATAAATTTAAATGTTTCAAAAACAGAAACATGTTAATTATTAAGAAATTTGCTGTTTAATATTTTGAACGTGATTGGATTGCCGCCTAATACCAATCCAGTCAAATTAGTTACAAAATATTCAACAGCTTCCCTGTATAGTTTTCAGGAAATTGATAGCTAGGACATTTGGGGATCGATCAATCCCAACACGGCGAGGTGTGGGTGGAGCTTAACCTAAAAATGGAAAGGTCCATTGTCATAGTTCTATATGTTTTATTTAATATCAATTAGTTTAGCCCAGCTATGCACAGCACATACGCTAGACGAGATGGAACACACTTTTTAAATTTTTTAAATCTCGCACCTTGATTAGATGCATACTATATTTTGATATGCATGCATGTAGGTAGCAGCGTATCCAAGGTGAACAACACAACAGAACCAATCAAGAGAATATTTACAAACATAGACCCATCTACATTCATTATCTTATGCAAGTCGCTAGTGAGATCTATTCTCGAATATTACAACTTGGCATGGTCACATAGATTAAAACGTCAACCACAGATATTAGAAAGAGTTCGGAGCTGAGCAACAAAACTGGACGCAGAAATCAGAGAATATAGGCTACAGGGAAAGAGTTAACGTCTAATGTAACTGAAATATAAAAGGTTTTGAGGAAATTTAGTTGTTCAAAACGTTCAGGCTCATAATATTAATAAAAAACTTCTTTTTGGACCATCCAGCTTTACACGGACCAGCGGCCATAGCTTCAAGCTCAACATAAAGAGCAGCAACAAAGATATTTGCAAGTACCTTTTCAGTAAAAGAGTATTACCACAGCGGAATTCACTACTGGGTACGATAGCTGCGGTGCCCAGAGCTGGGATCAAATGCATATTTGTATTTAAATACGCTAATTTTGTGTATTTATATTTGTATTTGTGTTTGGGCGTATTTGGTCAAATACAGTCAAATACGATCAAATATCTGCATTAATACATATCATCAAGATATACAGACCGAAAATGGTTAAGCATACTAGCTTCATATATCTCATGTGATTGTAAACAATGAACAGAGTGTACAAAACATCATTTTCTACCTTCTCCCATGAAGCAGTTTGTGAATAGCACTTTTAACTAGTAACACCCACTGTACTCTAAATACCACATACATAGACAACAAACTCTCTGCAAGGAATCATATGGAAGAGATATGTTGATACAATGAATTGGACTGGAAGCTATTGGTTCCTAAAGTAGCAACAGCTTTCAGACAAATTATTTTCCAAATATTCAATAACTGTCCTCCATATTGTTGTAATGCTGATAGCAGGCCTCAAGAACAAAGAAATTAAGCTTTAAATGTGTTATCCCTGTAGCATGTTATGTAAGATCTCACACCTCTGCATAACGCGCCAGTCCTCTCTATTCAGACAGTGTGCCTGGTCAGTGGCTCTTGTCAATAAAATATAATCAAAACACACCTGGATGTTAGATAATTGAAATATTCTACTACTCCATCAAGAGTTTTTGTTCTGAATTTCGGGAAACCTGATTTCAGGAGATTATATTGAAGCAAGTTGAATATTTTTCACAAATTTGACAGCAGGTTATTGTTACTATGGGAAAAATTAACTTTCTCTCAAATTATCTGGAACAAAATAACAGTGCAGGATTTAACCCTTTCACCAATGAATTCACCATATCTCATTTTCAAAGCTACCAGACAGGAAGACCATTGAATTTTTTTCAAATTAATTTGACTGAAAGCCTTTGCTGCCATTGAAGCAACAGATTCCAACCAAATTAATTTCAAAATAGTCAACATATGTTTTATATCATAAAGTATATACTTTTTCAGGCATTTGTTGATGAAAGGGTTAATAATCTCTGTTTTGAGAAATTTTATTTAATTCTTAAGCTTGCTAATTTCTATCCGATTCTCTAAACTTAAAGGCCATTAACATCATCTCCTACAAAAAATGAATCAAATAGAGTGAAATGTAATCTTTAAAAATTTGAAAGGAATATCATGCATGACAAAATTATCACCTGCTTGAGGCCTACTTATTCAGGTAACGCCTCCACAGAATACAGACAATTACAAGACACATCCACATTTGATAGTAAATCCATTTCATTCTATCTACGTGTGTATGGTTGTTGACAACAATGTGAGTATCCATGCAGTATATATCCACTACAGTTTATTTAGATAATTTAACAGAGTGATTGCTGCTTTTGTCAGTAACTGCTTTCAGTCAAATTATTCTCAAACTATTCAGCAATTTTCGTATTTATCTCACTTAAAGCATGATCCTAGGTATTCAGAATGAATTAGGTTCAGAACCTATTGGAAGTGATTCAAACTTCATAGTGTATGCAACTGACTTTGCCAGATAATGAAAAGGACACTATTAGATCAATGTTACGTTAGCAAAACCCTGTTGCAATTCTCATGGAATAAAAGTGTAGTTTAAGTGACAGGTCAATACTAGTTTGAAATGAAATAGAATAATTCAACAAAACTGTCACAAACTTTATGCATAAATTAATTGTATAACTTTTAATTTTTTTGGTGTTTAATGTTAGTTGTATCTATGCATAACCCTTTTATCTCCACAGACCAGATAGGCCTCTTACAAATTATTTATTTATTACTACTGGTAGATATGTCTCTGCTTTTCATGCCGCATTTTTGTAGCAAGCGTGAAGAGACACTAGCGTCGATGTAAGCCTGCAGTTACACTATCATAGAGAAGGAGACTCTGGTAGCGAGAAATACAGTAAACAATAAACAACAATTAATGCTACAGCTTTCACAAGACAAGACAAATGCTGTTGATGAGTTCAAAAAGCGCCGAGTCAAGGACAAGCCAATGGACATTTCCAGTTTTAGCTATGCCCCGCCCATCCCTAATTAATCTCCGCCACACCTGAACTC
This sequence comes from Chaetoderma sp. LZ-2023a, assembly GCA_034401795.1. Classification (NCBI taxonomy): domain Eukaryota; kingdom Metazoa; phylum Mollusca; class Caudofoveata; order Chaetodermatida; family Chaetodermatidae; genus Chaetoderma; species Chaetoderma sp. LZ-2023a. The sequence goes on from CM067367.1 coordinate 109,935,670, forward strand.
CCTGATCATCAATTTCCAAAAAACTATACAGGTAAGCTATTAAATATGTTGAAACTAATTTGACTATGCGCTGTTGCTGCCTATGGCCCATTAGTTTCAAAATATTCTACATATTGTTTATTAAATAGTAATTACATACAATTCGTACAACGTGTCGGACTATTACGTGTTAAAGACGGACTATTTCGAATAATTCATGACGTCATGATTATGACGTCATCCTTCACTTCACTTAGCTGATTATGACGGCATATGAAGGATGGATAAACTTGGAAAGGTCTATCTATATTTATGCCTCATAAATGATCTCAGAATATGAACAAATACTGGACAAAATTCATCTTGAACCAAATTTCGTGTCTGGATAAAAATGCCCACTTTTCCTCATGGTCAAATACGGTTTACATACATATTTGCAAAGATTTTCGGTGGTTTAGATTATCACCTGCCGGATGTTGCTCTTGAAAGTATATACATTCGTTACTGAGATGGTGTTGTCAGCTAGGGCATTCTCAGTCAGGATAGTTCTTGGTATGATGTTGTTGGATGGGTGTCTGAATTCTAAGTGACAACCTCTGATGGTGTTTATCAACACCTTTTGAGAGTGATATTCAGGTAGAATTGCTACATGGGCATTCAATTCCTTCTACATGAATACCATGTTTGCTGGTATTCCAGTTTTGGTCGAACGGTTGTCTGGTAAGCCCGTTCTTTAACTGACTGAGGACACTCACAGAGGTTTCTGTCGAGGAAACCTAGTACTCTATGTGCTGCATTCGTGATGTTGGAGATGTGTACGTTCCACTTTATGTTGTTTGTGAGATTAACTCCTAGGTATGGTTTTGGTATGGTCTCTTCTAGTATTTAATTTCACATATTTGTAGGAGCTGTTAAGGCTAGATCTACGCTGAATGACTCCATCTGCCAGGTGTCTGTCGAAATAAATGTATTTAGATCTTTCTGTCGCATTTGCTGGTCTTCATTAGATATGATTGTAAGATAGAGAAGACAATCATCCTCAAATTACCTGACCATTGATTGTATCTCATTGGCGATGCTGTTGATGAATATAAGGAAGTAGATTGGTCCAAACTGAGACTTGGGGGACTCTAGATAGAACCTTTGTTAAATTCATTCTCTAAGCATAAATTGTAAAAGATATCGAGGGACTAGAAAAACCTACGGCTGAGTAAATGCTCTTAATAATGGTACTGCATTAAAGGAAAGGAAAAGGGAACTCGCAAATGCTGTTCACTGGTAACTTCCTATGCCACGAGTAAAAAGACGCAAATTATTTGGAATAATTTTAGAGAAAACATTTGTAAAACACCATTGGGAAAATAGGGTTTAGCCTCTGCTCATGACGTGCCATTGACCCCACCAACTAAAGAAAGCTGAAAACGGCAAGTCAAGAGAGCAATTAACAACAAATTCACTGAAGATCTGAATGAAAATCTGTCCATAAAGTCATTAGCAAGGTACGTGAATGATGGTGAATCCAGGGGTAATTGGGGTAGGGAAAACTATCTCATGTCTCTCTCAATATTAAATGTGCAATTATGAAGGTAAATTTGCTGGCAGGGACGTACCACCTGCAGGAGTTCCAAGCAAAGTTTAACCAGTTTGAGAACAGTGAATGTCCACTTTGTGGGAAAGATGTGGAAGACCGGCTGCTCATTCTAATCCAATGCAACACGATAGCAAGAGCTAGAAGACGGCTACTCAATGATATGGAACAGCTCATCATTGAATCAACACCACCTGGCACATGGCAGATAATAGCTGCAGACCGTGACCATCTACTGCATCTTTTCCTAGATGCATTCCGTCGTTCTTGGCTTATTGGGGACCAGCTGGATGATGTGATTGCGCCTCTCTCCAATAATCGTTGTTTCCTACTTCACATCAAGCATTGTGCAATGATAAACAATGGTGCTAGTACTGACCTTCGCAGAAAAACAAAAACATCGAAAGCAACAAAACAGACTCTTAGCCACTAACTTGCTGACTTAGTTACATTCTTACTAAATGTATAACTGGCCATGAACCTGTGTGTATTGACTGTGTCTTACTCGCGTGCTCTTAGTAATTTGTGCACATTAATTGTGCAAAAAACGGTGTATCTTACTGTATATATTGTGAAAAGGAGTCTCTCATAATGCATTTCACAGTTATGTTCACCATTGCATATTGTGGAAGGATGTATGCCTATGATATCTAGGTGGTAGACCTGAAATAGGCGGAAGATCCAAGAACTCAACAACAACAACAACAACAACAACAACAACAACAACAACAACAACAACAACAACAAAGAGAGAGAGAAGGTGGAGGGAGTGAGGGAGGGAGGGAGAGAGGGAGGGAATGAAGGAGGGAGGGAGGGGAGGGAGGGGAGGGAGGGAGAGAGGAAGAGAGAGAGAGAGATAGAGAGAGAGAGAGAGGAAGGGGAGGGTGGAGGGAGGAGGAGGAGGAGGAGGTGTGTGTGTGTGTGTGTGTGTGTGTGTGTGTGTGTGTGTGTGTGGGTGGTGGGTGTGTGTGTGTGTGTGTGTGTGTGAGAGAGAGAGAGAGAATGCAAAGTAAGAGAACAGGAAAAGAAGCTGGCAGATCAAGAACGCGATCTTGAAATTGCAAAGCACCAAGTAACAACTGCAACAGGATCACAGATGGAAGGCCGTGGGGGGAGAATGGCAGCAAGACACCAGATCAAATATGCTAACATCAGAACAAAATACCACTCAGATGATCCTAACCTAGCTGCTCAAGATGTCATCCCAGAACAGCCTCCTCGCTCACCAGATGATGCAGTCAGACAGCTCGCTAAGCACAAAGATACGCATGCTGAAAAACAATTCTTATCCACGCCTCCTCCAGGTTTTGGGAAGCCTGTGCTCCAAGCTGCAGTCAACGCTTTTTGAACAAATCGACAGCGATGGAAGCAGTTGTAAGCCTTAAGGTAAACAACACAACTATTCCTAAAGTAAAAAGGTAGTCCTACTAATCACAAAATCTAATGCAGAAAAAAATATATAGTCCTTAAACCCAAACAAGAGTTCTGGGCCAGATTAAATTCCTGCCCGAATATTAATTAAAACAGCCAGTGAAAAGTTATTACCACTGAACATCTTATTTAATAAATCAATACAATAATTACCAAACATTTGGAAAATGGCGATACATAAGAAAGGATCCAAATAAGATGTAGAGAACTACAAACCCATTGTCCTCGCAGTTATAATATGTAAAGTGTTGGAATCATTCAATCGAGATGCAATTATGACACATATGGAATCAAACAGTTTGTTAACAAAATGTCAATACGGGTTCCGGTCTAGTAGGTCGTGTAAGACACAATTATTAAAGTTTTTAGAAATGGTTACAGCTAGCCTATGCAGCAACGAACCCATCAATATAATATACTTAGACTTTAGGAACGGTTTTGACACAGTACCACACGCAAGATTCATAAAAAAAACTTACTGCATATGGTATAGAAGGGAAACTAATTAAATGGATAAAAAAAATATTTTCAAACAGAAAAGTGAGAAAACAATGCGTTACTATTAATTCAGAAACTTCAGACTGAGCAGACGTAACTAGTGGGGTCCCACATGATAACATACTTGGTCCCGCATTATTTATAATTTTCATAAATAACTTACCAAAGTTGGTCAAATGTTTCAGATGATACAAAAATACTAGGAAATCCACTTGCCACAAATATGCAAACCAATTTAAATAATGTTTGTGAGTGGTCCCAAACCGGGCAACTTACATTCAATCATGATAAAACAAATGTTATCTATTTTGGCACTAATAATCCAAAAATACAGTATTGCATGGTTGACCCTGACACACACCTAACTACTTCTCAGTCAGTTGTCGAAAAGGACCTAGGAATCGACATAGACAACAAACTTTCTTTTGATTCACACATTAACAAAACCGTATCAAAGGCAAGCAGTACACTGGCCGTTATTAAGCAAACATTCTCCCGCATGGATCAAAACAAGTTTATCTTACTTTATAGGTCTTTGGTCAGGCCCATTCTAGAATATTGCATCTCAGTTTGGTCACCTCACTTACTAATGCAATCAAAATCAAGAGAAATGGTTCCGCGTAGGGAAACAAAACTTATCCCTACCCTCAAACACCAAAACTACACATATAGATTCAGATTCAGATTCATAGTTACTTATTTCATATTTAAACATGAATCTCACAAAAATTTGCAACAGGTCGTCCTCCGAACGCAAGCCTACGAAGTGGTGGACTCATCACATATAAACATTAATTGCATTATAGCGTGTAACATAGATAGTATGATATAATAGACTGACAATAACATGAACAATATGTATAAAGGGTACAAACAGTAGACAAGACAATTACACGCATACACATAAAGGGATGGAGTGTGGGAGAGAGCTTGGAGAGGGGCGGGGGGGGGGGGGGGGCAACGCTCATCTTGCTCATATTATTTTTTGTTCTTATTACACCCATTATTACTATTATCATTATCACTATTATTTTCATTCTCATGATGATGATATTATTAAGCTTCCAAGCTGCAGGCCTATTGTAATTGTTCCGATTTTCCCCGCAAAAACTTAAATGTATTCTTCTCCCATACCGGTAAGTGGACTGGACTGAAACTTTGTAGAATGTAACTATGCCCTAGACTCTTTAAAGTTTGAGGACAGAAAGTTACTAGGTCATATGGTTTGGCGGCCATCTTGGAATTTATGTAAAGATTTGTGCATATTTAACAATCTTCTTCTATGAAACCGCTGCCTGTATCGGATGGAAACCTGGTTTATCGGAATTATTCTAAGGTTTGCTTAAAATTTGAGAATTACATGTTGCCATGTCAAATGGTTCGGCGGCCATATTGATGACGTCATAATTTCAATAAATGCTCATTTCTCGAAAGATTCTGAATATAACGCATTGAAATTTTGTGAACTTGGTCAGTTACTCAATGCCCACAAGCTTCCCCAATATAAACGAATCGGTCAATGAACAGCCGAGCTATTGCATCCTGAAAATTTGAAAATGAAATTGCTGATATTTATGTAGTAATACTTTTGGCAGGAAATTTGAATTGGTGGTTTATCAATATTGACTAAATTCAAAGGGTTTTACTGGTGAAGTGCAAGGCTCAATTAAACCTATTAGGGCTGAATGGCAAGGCACAATTAACCCATTTACTGCTGAATTGTAAGACACAATTAACACTTTTATTGCTGAATTACAAGTTTCAATTATCCCCAATAGCGCTGAATTGCAAGTTCAATTGACCTTTTTAGTGCTGAATTGCAAGGCATAATTAACCCTTTTACTGCTGAATTGTGCAATTAATCCTTTTACTGCTGAATTGCATGGTGCAATTAACCCATTTACTACTGAATTACAAGTCTCAATTAGCAATTTTACTGCTCAATAGCAAGTGTCACTTAACCTTATTACTGCTGAATGACAAGTGTCAATTAACCCTTTTACTGCTGAATTGCAAAAGGTTATTTGAGTGCAATAATGGCATTTGATTGTAAAAAGGTCAAATGAGTGTGCAAAAGGTCAAATGAATGGAAAAAATTCAAAAGAGTGCAAAAAGGTCAAATCAAAAGTGATCATTTAGTGTAAAAAGGTCAAATGAGATTATTTTGGCCACAATTATTCATTTTCCTCTGTTTGTTGTTATTTTGGCCCATTTTGTTCATTTGTGACTGTATTCCTTAATCATTTTCTACCTATTGGGACCAGATTTTGCTCACCTTTGTCTGTTTTTAACACTTTCTGAAAGCATTTGAGCATGTTCTGAGTTTTCTGTTCATTTAATCTATTTGTAACTATTTCAATGAGTTTTTTTGCTGTTTTCAAACCAGTTCGCGACAGATTTTGGTAATTCCTTTAACCATTTTGGGTCCTTTTCACCAATTTAAACCTCATACTGCTGAATTATTTTACTTAGCCATTGTATCTTTAGCCTTAATTGCTGACTTTCCATCATTCCCTGATAGGCCCCATGTTGTTGCGGGTATGGTAATGTTAGTGGTCTAGTTGCAGCTTTGTGAAACTGGCTTGGAAGCTGTCCGCAGTAACTGCTTGCAGTTACATGTCTAGTTATTATTATTATTATTATTATTATTATTATTATTATTATTATTATTATTATTATTCAGTTTTATATTACAGGTTTTGTTCTGGTGACCAGGTGCCTTGTTATCGTCAGACTACAGCACAGCTCGTAGGAAAGTTGACACACTTCCAAAACAAAGGAAGTGGGTTAGTTAGTAATAAATACTCTTGTGAATATTCCGAACACAATAGGATTGGAAAACACCGCTGCAGGTGTGTCTTCCATCAACTATGTTCAAAATATTCAACAGGACACTTCATTTCAGATCAGGCCATTACAAATCGCTTTGGAGCTGTGTTGTATAACAACCATGGTGGCGGTTGACGGTATAGTCTCTAATATGTGTCAATAATTATGTTTCAATGCATTGTTTGAAAGATTTTGATGTGAGAATTTGTGTGCGTATGTCTGTATATGTGTTATTCCATAATTGTATTGCTTGGTAGGATGGTGTTCGTGTAGCTGCCTCTGTTCGGTGATATATGATGTGTAGATTGGAACTAGTTCGTGTGCCGTGAGTGTGTATGTCTGCATTTGTTGAGAAAAGATCGGATAGAGATGAGGGTAGCTTGCCATTGTGGTAGTCTTTTAGAATTGTGTATAATTGGATCCTTCCAATGTCTTCGAGTTTTAGAATTTAGTTTGTTTTGTTGTCCCACTGCTGTTTGAGAGAATAATTTGATAGATTTCTTTTGTAACGATTTTAGGTTTTCAGCTTAGTTTCATAAGTATTGCTCCAGATAGCATTGCAGTATGTTATGTGCGGAAGAATCAGTGTGCTATACAGGGGGTTTTAGAATATGAGAAGGAAGATATGATTTGAGTCTGTGCATAGTACCAATATTCCTTGCCACCGTGGATATGATCATCTCTATATGATTCGCACAAGTTGAATGTTTGTCCAAATAGACTCCAAAACATTTAACATACTCAGCCTCCTGTATTTCTTGACAGTTTTTGCAAAGTTTTGGGAGAGCAGCATCTTCTGGTTGGCTAGATCTAGTAAATAGTATGAAATTTGTTTTGTTAACATTTAGAGATAATTTGTTAATTTTGAACCAATTTATAACTTTTTCCATTTCATTATTCACATTTGTGTATGGAGTATTTATATCCTTATGCCTGCCAAAGACATTGATATCATCTGCAAATAACATTAGTGTAAGTTGGTTAGTGGTATTGGGTAAATCATCCATGTATAATAAGAACAGCAAGGGTCCAAGGATTGAACCTTGAGGTACACTGCAGACTCATTTTTGTTTGGACCGAAAATAGCACCATTAAATTGCACACACTGTATCCTGTCAGTCAAATAATTTTGAATCCAATCCAGAGCGATTCCTCTTATACCATAATATGATAGTTTTTCTTAATAATATTTCGTAGTCAATACTGTCAAGTGCTTTTGGAAAGATCCAAGATACACACCGAGTATATGTCCTTTGTTTTCCAAGGACTCAGACATTTTTTCTATCATATCCACAATGGCAAACATAGTAGAGTGTTTTTCTTTGAAACCATACTGAGATTTGTAGACAATTGAATATCTATTTAAATAATTAACAATTCTGTTGCAATATAAGCTTTCCATGAGTTTCTGTAGTTAGTAAAGTCGGATGGATCTTTAGCTTTGTAAATAGGTGTTAATTGTGCTATTTTAGTCGTGATGGTAATATATAGCTTGCGAGAGTGAGATTGAAGATGTGATTTAGGGGTGAGGGTGGTGGTGTGGGGGAGGGAATTGTTTAAAGATGTTCTATTGAAAGTTGTAAATAGCAGCCATTTTAGTTTGGTGAATTTGCATCAAAATTTATAGATTTCTTCTCCATTTGTTGGACTTAGGAACATTGAGTGTTGATAGCTGCCTGACAAATAGTTTTGTATATGTCTGGCCGAGCTGGACTGAATTTTTTGCGATAGTTTAGGTCCAATATTAACCAAGTATTCATTGAATTTGTCTACTATCTCATTTTTATCTCTTATAATCGTGCTATTGCTAATAAACCGTGCTGTTTCCAAGCTGCTTTTTTGTTTATTCAATGGTGATTTAATTAATTTCCATGTTTCTTTTATATTAGCTTTTTACTCATCAAATTTACCATGGTAATAGTTTATTTTTGCTGTCCTAATAATTTGGTTCAGTTTATTTCTATATTTCCTAAACTTAGTATCATTGTAGGCCTACATAGTCGGCTGTTTAATAAAGGTTAAATGTATCTTGTTCTTCTTATGGCAGTCAGCGATCAATCCTCTTGTTAGCCAGGGTTTAGTCGGGTTTTGCTTACATTTCTTGACAGTTTTAGTGGAAATGTCGATCCATAGGCATTAGTACATATAAAGTGGAATGTGTGTAGATTAAGAGATTAAGCTCACTTAGGCTCATGTCGGTGAAATATGGAAAAGTCAGGGGGGGGGGAGGGTGTGTGCGTGGTGGTCTGATTGAAACATACAAAGTTATACACAGGATGTACAATTCAAACGCAGATCAATTCTTCACTAATAAACACACGGCACACATGACAACGCATTGTCACAAACTCAAGATTCAAACTAATTTTTGTCGCAACAATACTAGAAAATATTTCTTCTCACAACGAATAATCTCACATTGGAATTCGCTACCTGAAAACATTGTGCTAGCCCAAAACATAGATATTTTCAAAGCCAGACTAGACAAACATTTCAACGAAATAACATATTACTACGACTAATTAAACTTAACAAACTCAATAATTTAAACTTGGGACTCCCAAGCTGATTCAGGCTTAAGCCTGTCACTACGATGATTGGCAAAAGTGAGCTTGTAACATATCTTAACCTCCTTTATAGGAGAACCATCTAGGTTGTCATCTCTCTAACTCTCAGCGATGTGTCCGAAACTATTTTTATTTATTTATTTATTTATTTACTATTTACCATCACCTACCATCACTATTTATCACATTGGGATGCCACTGAGATCAGAGATGACAACTTCAACGTAGTGTGAGTCCACGCCATCAGCCATGCCGCTCAGACTTAGCTGCCATCAGGTGGTATTGTAGTGTAGATCGGCCGGACAGGTACGGACCGTCCCAGCTAGGCTGGGTATGGGACGACCACTCCGGGTAGTTCCAAGCAAGCCCCCACCCCTGGGTAGGATAGCATGCGTGTATAAAGCCATATGAGAGAGGTTTTCTATAAAATGGCTATGTCTGTGAGATTGCGTAGCGTGCATGCGCGCATGTCGGAGCTTCCCTGACAACACGTGTCAGCGTTGGGAGAGAAGGCATACTTATAGTCTACCGAGCTGGTACCCATGATTTCTTTAAATCACACCATTCTCGTCATTCAGGAATCAAGACCAGAATGAGACGAGGATTCCAGAACTGTTTACCTTTTTAAAATCGGGCCAGAAATGGCCGAGTTATCTTTAAATGGCTCACTGAAATTATTTTCAAAATATTACTTGGACGTCGTGATCACGTGTATGTATTAAATGAATGGGGAATGCGCTTATCACGTTGTAGATATGGGATTGTCTTGTGGGAAGTCATGACCCCGCTAGATGTCTTATATCTTCGAGTAAGTCCTAAGAGAAATTTATGATTTGAAAATACCAGGTGAGCTAATGGACCGGTTGACTTTATACTTTCAATATTTAGTTATTATTATTACATCAGCTAGTTGACATCAGCTAGTGCTGATGACATTCAGTTTCTAAATAGATGGTGTGTGAATGTAGCACACTCAGGATGGATGGATAAAGTTTTATCGTCAAAAGTGAAATAGGCGAATTGATTGGAATGAGTCCCACGGTTCTGAGTTGATGTGTATCTGGAAGTAGTTTAGATGAAAGTTGTTGCTGTTCAGTCGGCATACACGTTTATGATATTCAGCAGTTGGTTGGATCGATAGTTTGGAAAATAATCGATGTATAAGAATCACTGGAATCGGACGTGACAAAGGGAATTAGTTGATGACGTAGGCATTCTAGATTCTCACATGAGAATAGAACAACATCAGCTGGCAATGAGATCATACAGCTCATGTGCCTATTAACTCTAGCATCCTACAGGCTTATCCATCAATAGGCAATTGACAGGACATGGACATTGTAGCGTCCCGTAGGAATTAATAACATAATCGAAATTTGTATATCAACTATATGTCACTCATACAATGGCATGCAACAACAACACATTCCGTAATGTTGTTAGTTAGCTGACAGATCGCATCAAATCAGAACCAACTACCACCGCTTTGTCTATGTGAGGCATCCTCTCCATAGAAGAATAGCACAGAGTTTGATTGGTCAGGATGACGTCATAATCAATGAGCGTCGATCAAACTCTGTAGCAAAGAATTAAATAGAATAGGTTTTACATCCAACAACGAAATGAAAGAATCGTTGATTGGTCAGAACGACCAACGTTTATCAGGTAGAAACTTCTAGGAAGAAATACGCAGAAGTTGATTGGTGGACTGATGGTCCGGGCCAATCAAACTGTGCTTATAGCATACCTAGAAGAGTCATTTAAAGGATTCAGGAAGAATCTAATTATTATGATAGTTATAGAACTTGGCTAGGGAGCCAAGGTAAGTTGTATATAAGTCAGGATTTCAGACTTATAAATTATTCAATTCACCACCGTGAATCCTGAATCCTAGCATAACGAAGCTCTGTCGTATTTAAGTTAGAATAGATTTGTTAGTTTAGTACATTGATTGTACCAAGTTTGATTTATGAGCTATTTTGCTCCTTGATTTGAAACCTTGTATATTTGTAAAATAAAAAGTTTAACTTACGTATATGTAAGTTTGGCGTTGATTAAGTTTGTTAGAGTTAGGAACCTAGCCGTGAGCTGGAGGAAACCTTCAGTCCTTACCTGAGGAACATCACGTCAGATAGGCCCAGCAGTCAATAGAAAATATCGTCACCTACCATCTGTCAGACGAGGCGAGCCAGACTGCCTTCATCCTTCTCCATTACCGATAACTGTGTCGCAGCAACATTCTCTGGTTACCGGTAGCGAAGCGGGATTCACTACTGAATAAGAAGACGTCATCATCGAACCCCGAAGATCAGAAAATCTTCAACGTGATAGCATCGTCACCCTTTCTAGCTGCACGCTGATTGGCTAGAGATCGCCCGCTGATTGGCTGGGCGTCCTGCCTCTGACGTCATGAGTAGTATAAAAGGAGCGAAAAATCAAGAATCGAGACCACACTTCAGCGAGAGACAGCCGTTGATGGATTGCTAGACCAGCACAGTGCTAGACGTGGGCAACTGCTTACAGGCTGTGGTACCCTACACCACAGCAGTGCCTTTCAGAATTCAGTTCTCCTGTGGTGGTAAGCAATTGGAACATCCACATCACTTAAGTATTTGAAAGCCCTCGGATGGCCATCCATGGGCAATTAAATAAATATTAAAGACTTCGTCAGTACAACAACTACAAGAGGAGCCTTCCTGCGGATGGGTCTCACGGCCCCGATGTAGTCTCTACAACATGTAGAACAGGTGGTGATTCTTGGTCGATAACTCGTCGGATCTTCTGGACCATGCTGAAAAGTGGTATCAAACTTCCGCATTCCTCATCTGAAACGCGTTCATACAGTGATTTTTTAACCTTTTCCGTACCGATGACCAATAGGTACTCAAGTAAATATACTATTGTACTATTTATTCATGTATTCCGTTATAGGTACTGATGACTAATAGGTACCGCCGCGGTCGTCTGAGACCGCATTTTTATAGTTTCTATTTTCTTTACTGTATATATTATCCTTATTTTTGTGCTTACAACTAACAAGCACCACAAGGTCCTATGACCTGATATACTGCTAGCACTGTGATAGTTAGTTATGTATATGGCAAGTAGCCATCCTAGTTATTCTGTTTTGTTTATATAAAAACTCTAGGACGCAGTACGCTAGTCTATACTATACAGCAGCATTATATCCACATCACTATTCCCCCCACCCACCCCCACCCCCGCATCAATTTTACACTGAGGTCACTGTTCATGCTCACATTGCTCGAGCCTGACAGGTGATCAACTAAACCTGGCTATTCTAGCTCGATAGGATAGGTTTAAAGTAGCTAGGGGCAATCTCTCAATAAGAGACGTTTTGTATAGGCCTCTTTTCTGGCTGTAGCGGATATGTAACACCGCACACCGGCTAGATTGTATAAATTCGCCAAATACCTTAGGGGCTCTTATTAATACAAGTGAGTCTCTTTCTATGCTCCTCCAGCCACAAGGCTTAACAATTGTCTGGACTCCCCCTCGGCATGTTGGCATGATCCGACTTTGGGGAACTATTGGGGTTTCCGAGCGTTGAAGACCAAAGTGTCGATTTCGCATACATCACCCTCAGTATCTTCGGATACTAGTTAGCGTAGATAACCCCGCCAAAGTAGGAAGCACTACGAAAAGAAATAATATTGTGTAAATCCAGCCTGCAGTGCATCTCTGGGAATTCTGAAACTTAACCCTAACGACAGGCAAACATTAGTTCCATGGCACACGGGTGATGGACAAGACGCAGATCTTCATCCAACTATGTGCGGTGACTGTGTGCGGTCTTAGAACCCACCACGCTCTTACGGGAAGGTCAGTAAGGAAGGATATCTGCCTCTTACTCCCTGCCATAAAATACTATTGCGCTTTCTAAATTGCTTATGTGAATGGTAACTTGTCCTAGTGATGTAATATGTGATTGCGGGGTGATATGTAGCAGGATCGTTATATCATTCTGAAACAGTTATTCCGTAACATGTCCACATGCTGCCTTTCTGAGGAAGATGCTATGTGGGGTAACCTTCGGGAAACTGGGCCTCTTCGCCAGTTAGACTCATGTGTCAAAGATAGGTAAGAATCCCTGCCACTTGCGGACAAAGCTTGGAAGCAAATCTAACAACTAAATGGAAGGTTAGAATTTAGCAGAAGGCCCGCATAAATAAAGCGGCAACTACCAATACAGTATTTTTGGACCTATATAAGATGGTGGCCTTTGGGTTCTTCGGAAATCATCCGCCCCATCTTCATGTAAACCAGCGCACATCACATTAATTATAGTTTCACTAGGTTGACACACACTACACATAACTTTTTTTTAATAAGAGAGTGGCCCTTTTTGCCAGCTCTCTTCCTCCGATCCATCGTTGAAGGTATTTTCCTGTGACAGATGCCCACGTGAGGCACTTTCCTCTCGCAACAATGTCATTTGTGTTAGGGCTATAGTGGTTTCTATTAAACTATATAAGTAGCCTCGTTAGGACACTCCCGTGCAGGGACACCTCTCGCATATGTACAGATCTGTGAGGTACCTCTGATGAACCCACGTAAACAAGACACAAACCTAATTATATGTACTGTATACTTTCTCTCATCTACTAGCAAACGAGTACCATTGTTTGTTTAGTAATATCTTTTTCAATTTTCATGTACAGACCCCTAAATTAAGTTATGGACCATCATACCGGTGACACCAACAGATGGGATGAGACCGTGAGGTTCAATCTCGGCGGCAATGGTCGCATGCCCACTGGAACGGTATCGTTCCACCGGCTCTAGAAGCCGATTGTTGTACCTTCCGGAGAGTCGCGATACGGGATCCGTAACCCCAAGAACCATAGCTAACCAGCCCTTCCACACACCCTGAAATCGAAACAGTTACTGCAAAAGTAGCAAGAGGAATAGGTGTCATCCAAAGACTCAAACCATATATGACACAGGCCACGGTTAAAACACTGTACAGCACCTTGATCCTCCCGCACCTCACTTACTGCAACGCTGTTTGGACTAACACCTACAAAAACAGAATATCCAAAATTCTAAGTCTCCAAAAAAAAAAGCATCAAACTTTTTTCTAGGCCAGCAGAGGGCAAAAACATGTTCAAAACAGAAAAATTGCTTAAGCTCACCGACATAGGAAAATCTCAAATGTTAACTATTGTCAAAGACTTCCACCACGACACTTTACCCAAATCTATAGCCCCCTTCTTTATAAACAATATCAACATCCACCAACATAACACTAGAAGCAGACATAAACTACATGAGCAATACACACGGACAGACATAGGAAAACACTGAATATCATTTGCAGCCACTAAACTATGGAACAACACAAAACAGCAAACACGGGAGCAAATTCTATCAACAAAATTCTGCAAGAAAACAATAAAAAAACTACTTGATTAACACATACTAGTATTATCTAACTCTTGCAGTACAGGTCAAAAATGGCCCAACTCGTCTACAAAACAAGGTAAAGAATGCTGTTTTATACTCGTGCATAATTGGATCCTAAGACATCGCTGTCTAATAGGACAGCGATGTCTATCGGTCCAAATAATTTTATAGTACTTGACAGAAAAATTTTCTATCTATATAACACGCTTCTTTTCTTGTTTTGAAAAAACTATTGACCTGCTACTAATACTGATGCTACTTCTGCTGCTACCACTGCTACTAGCACTACTACTACATGTACTACTACTACTACTACTCTACTACTACTACTACTTTTTTTCTTCTTTTTTTAAAAATCCGACGCTGACGCAGTCGGATACACTTCACGGAGGAACCCCTTTAAAAAGGCTTGCAAACCCCCATAAAAATCGGTTGAAATAGCAGGCTTTATTAATAGAATAACAATACAAACCTAACATGTCAAAACAGTGCAAGCTAATATATTCTATCATCATATACCACAACCGTGGCATAACTACTACTACTACTACTACTACTACTACTACTACTACTACTACTACTACTACTACTACTACTTACTACTACTACTACTACTACTACTACTACTACTACTACTACTACCGCTATTGCTACTACTACTACTACTACTACCACTACTACTACTACTACTACTACTACTACTACTACTACTACTACTACTATTACCACTACTACTACTACTACTACTACTACTACTACTACTACTACTACTACTACTGCTATTGCTACTACTACTACTACTACTACCACTACTACTACTACTACTACTACTACTACTACTACTACTACTACTACTACCATTACCACTACTACTACTACTACTACTACTACTACTACTACTACTACTACTACTACTACTCCACTACTACTACTACTACTACTACTACTACTACTACTAGAATTATGACTAGATGATTCCACTTGCTATTATATCCAATAATAATTTCAATTACCATGGTAACAAACTACAGGACGAGCAGGAGAATGAGCACCCCTCCCCTCCATCCCCATTCCCTTGTCCAAGGATGCTCCCCATTAGCCAGCATCCTGTAAACAGTATATCATCATTATAAGTAAAAGTACCCTCCCCAAAAAATATATAAATGTTTATTGTTGTATCTATAATCATAGACATCCATGTATATTATTGAACTTGACTATGTTCTGTGCTTGTCTGTTACGTAACTGTCTTGTCCTTATTTACTACCCATATGTATCGCAAAATAATAATAATACTAATAATACTAATAATAATAATAATAATAATAATAATAATAATAATAATAATAACCCAAGTGACTAACTCTTACATACACCCTGTTACAGTATTATATGTTGGTTCGCAGACTGAGAGAGGCACACTCCTGGAGTTTTTCTTTCCACTGTAATGACTGACAAGATAATTGAACCGGTGGTGAACTCTGGTGGGGGGTGGAGTGGGGTGTGTGGGTGTGGGAGGGTGCTGGGTGTGTGGGGAGGGGTGGTCTCCTCTTGACCCGCGAATTGACATATTTCCTCTTTGAAATTTAAACTGTTTATGTGGATCAAGGGTCAAAGGGTTACTAAGGAAGTAGTAAATGTAATGGCTGAATTTATAATTGTTTGTGTAAGTACTGTCTTGTCTAATTTATATATACCTGTATATATGTGTGTAAGGTGTCCGCCATAACAATAGGCACTGCCTTAGGCGGACAACCTGGTATGATTTGTGAAATCGTTTATCTTGGAAGTATTGAATAAATAATCTTGAATCTTGAATCTTGAATCTAGTGGTGAACCCGATTTTCTTGAATATTTCATAGGGTGACTCGACTGAACTTGAGTCAAGAAGAAAGCTACTTGCTTTATCTGTCGTTCTGTATCTGGACTCCAAAGTATCCATTAATTCAGCCTTCATGTTTAGATTATCACGGAGTATAGCATGAAGTTGGTTCATAATGGGTTGTCTCACACTGTCACTACTTGTACATTGCAGTAGGAAGTGTTCTAATGTCTCTGTATGCTTCAGAAAAAGCAGCCACGTCTGATGTAGTGTACAGCTATTGCGCCACCTCTTATTGGACTGTAGCTGGAATGTTCAACGTGAACGCTCTAGACCACTGGGCGGTACAGCCCCAATTCGACGCTCTACAATATTTGATATGCGGAAATGGATTTGTCCATAGAGACTGTTAAAGAATTTATTCTTTCCCGTGGAGGTCGAGTACGTAATCAAGAACTGGTTAATCATTATAAACGATTTCTTAATGATCCAAATAATAAAGGTATTCCAATAAAGTTTAAATATTTACCTTGTTTTATTGCAAAAAAGCATATGATGCCAGTTTTCGTTACTTAGTCTAATCATTACCCGAGTACGTAATATGAGATTAGGTGTTGCCTAGTGGGCGAGCGCAATATGCTATATCTAGTCATTTCAAATCAATGGTCAAATGTCACATGTGTAACAATCATGCCCCCATGTCCACATGGAGCTAATTAAAGAAGTACAATGGCATTGAAAGTGACTTTCATGTTCAAGTTCAAAGTTGCTTTATTAAATTATTTCATGGTTTTTCTATACATGTAAATATAATCTAAACAGGCAGTCCATCAAAGGCATGGCCTATTGAGTGATGGACTCCTTTCACACATTACAAAACATTTATACATTAACATATATATGACAATCAAGACAGTGGCACAGTGACAGAATGCTGAAAAGCTACCTTGATATGAAAACTTATACAGGGACTTGACTACATTTCTGGGATTATTAGCCAGTAAATTAACCTATTTGGGGATTTAATTAGCCATACAGATTTTCGGTTAGAAAGGATATGAGTCTCGCCTCAGACTTATAATGTGCAATACATACATACATACAAACATACACATACATATACATACACACATACCAGGGTTTCAACAAACTTCTAAATACAAGAAGTCTGGGACTTTTTGGGTAATGCTATTGGGAGTCTAAGCTAGAAACGTGAAGGTCTAAAATGGTTCAAATACATATAATTTGGTTAAAATCATTGTTTTAGAGATATCAGGGCCAATAATAGGAAGTCCAGGACTATTTTGGTATGTTTTGTGGAGTCCAGACATAAACTTTGATATGTATGTCATATACATGTATTTAATATATATGTCTTCCATTAAGCGGTTAGGGCCACTATGTGCCACTATGTGCACAAACATAAAACACACGACATTCAGACACATATTTATGGCATTAATATTTACATACACACATACATATTTACTGACTTAAATAAACATATATTATACATATACTCCCTAATTACATCATTATCTCATTTTATTTAAATTTAGTTTGGAGTGGTTTATTATTATATAGGACTTTTGTATGCTACTGAGGGCGGGGTGGGGGGCATTAGAAGATATTATTCGGATTTATTTTAAATTCGTCGATCCTGCGCTGACTCACTAAAAAACGAAATGAGAACGACCTTGGCGTGTGACGTCATTTCAGGGAAATAACGTTGATGCGCTGTTATTTGTGAAGCTCAGGCGATTTGTTCTAACAGACAAGCAATTTTCGCGAACCCAGAGATTATTATAATACAATCGTAGACCTTCAACTACATTCGTAGTACAATTTTTATTGTATATATCCTACACACCTGTGGACTACATTGTCAAATTACGTCGTAAATATCAATCCTCTGTCATTCAACAAAGATCTCGGCAAACTAGGTCAACTGTCTGTTGGCACTTAACCCTTGAAAGTCCAGTGTCTCGATTATAAGAAAACTACACAAGAAAGCTCTTATCTTCTTGAAACTAAATTGACCAGATTATGTTGCTGTTGTCATAGACAGCACCAACTCCTAGTCAAACTAATTCCAAAAATATTCAACAGCAGGTGTGGGTGGGTGGGGTTGGGGGCAATCACTGCCTACACAATTTCCTGGGGGTGGCGGTAGTAGTAGTAGTAGCAACAGCAGTAGTAGCGCCGCAGCTGCGTTAGCTGTAAGCCTGTCACTGCTGCTAAAGCTACTACTACTACTACTCCTACTGCTACTGCTGCTGTGTAAAAATGGCATACGTATATGTAGTTTGCCGCATGCCAGACGCATTCAGTGTGTTAATTTTTCACTGAGGGCTGCGTGCCATGCGTGTGACGCCCGCACTCTGACTGTTCTGCCCTTTAAAGGGTACTTACTGCAGTAGATCAAATAGCTCTGATAGGATGGGTTGTAAATGTGAACTATAGATTGATCAGTCGATGACGCGTCATCGCAAATCCCCCACGTTTGACACACCCAACAATTCCCCCCCCCCTCGGTTTTAGCCAAATTTAAATGTCCTTTTGTAAAAAAAATTGATTTTAATACAACTCCTCTGACACTGTTGGACGGATTTCAACCAAGTTAAGTATGTCAGTTACGCATATCAATGTGGAGTTGATGAGCACATTTACATTTGGCCCCGCCCCCACTTTAATTATCCAAAGGTGGTCATGTCGCATTTCATTTTGAAACCCATTACCCATTGAAACTACATTTCAAAGAATTTATTGTGTTTTGGGTCAAAGTGAGGGTAAAGCTCGAAGTGGTGAACGCGTGGAGATTTGTGATGGCATGCCTACGCATTAAAGTTCCAAATGTAAACATTGTCATGTAACCCGCAATCAAATGGGTAATTAACATATGAAATTTGGTTGAATTCCGCCAACTTTGACTTTCTGCCCCCATCCCCTCCATCCAGCCCCACCATGTGATTGGAGTCTAATGTAAACGTCATCCCAATATTATGGGTAACTCACATAACAAATTTGATTGAATTCCACCAATAGGTTTCAGATGGATGGACAGACAGACTGACTGACGGATGCAATATCCCATCCTCTTTTTTAAAAACACATGAGGACGAGCTACAGTTGCGACTTTGGCATCTTTGTCAGGAATGTAAAAAAATTGACAGACAGAGACGGGCAGACTTATACTAATCTCAAGTCCAGATTGTTTCACATTTTAACAACTTTCTGGATGTTTTTCGGATTACACATCAGGTTGTAGAATCCTAATATATGGTCACACCCTTTGATGTGTTAAAATTGTAGCCAAATCAGATCAGTAGTTTCCGATCGAGATATCCACAGATTCAGAATTTGATCCTATCCAGGTTCTTTTATACAGATCATGGACAATACTGGAAATCCTCTTTGACGGCAAGTTTCTTCATGTTAAAATCTGAGCCAAATCAGATCAGTAGTTTTTGAGACAGTCGCAGCTAAAAAGTATATCAGAAAGCAAAGCCTGGGATATAGCAATGCACGGAATGTGATTTATTTATAGTCATGTGAAGTCATGTGAATGTGATAGTATTTATTACTAATGAACACATAAGATAACACCAAACACCAACAAACATCATTTAGAAATCCTAGAAGAAAGTTCATTGTTCTGATTAAATTATTTAAATATATTGTCCACTTCTTCTGAGCTGTCAGTCCTTTATCATTTGTTATTGGCGATGTGGAAGTAAGCATATTGAAGTATAGTACCATAAAGTTCCTTGAAGAATGCCAGACACACTGTAAAATTGAATAAAAAGACAACACATTCAGGCATGTATCATATATAATAAAGTATATAGTACACAAACTCTCCGGTCATTCCCCCCCCCCCCCCCACCACCCCTGCCCACCCTCTCCCTCTCTCAGACACTAATAACTAAATTTTGTCAAGAATATTGACATATCTGCTTATTGAATGTCCATGTCTCTCTCTCTCTCTGTCCGTTTGTCTCTGTCCATTTCTCTCTGTGTCCATTTCTCTCTCTCTCTCTGTCCGTTTCTCTCTCTCTCTCTCTCTCTCTCTCTCTCTCTCTCTCTCTCTCTCTCTGTCCATTTGCTGGCCAAGAGAAGACTATTTAAACAAATGGACCACTGGCATATCTGGCTCGATAATCAAGTCAACCATTCCAGTGATAAATTTTCAAAACTAGTCTTCTTATGGGCTGCAAAAGGATATTTCTCAATACAGCACCTACTTTCTGTCAAAACTTTGTTAAAAATGTTCAACAGCTGACCTGTATGACTGCCATGAAATTTAAATTTTAGTACCAGATGCTATTTCATGAGTTTTGAATCAATCCCCTAAGTTGTTTCGGAAAGATGTTTAAAGAAGGTTCTAAAAATCGGTCAAAATCATCAAATTGACTGAAAAACAAGATTGATTGTTCAGGAAAATTGAAAGCTTTGCTTGGTGAATGTTCATTTGCAGGTGAGCCTGTCATTGCAGTGATAAACTTTCAAAAATGGTCTCTTGACCTACAAATGTATATTTTTGCAAGATCATTGCAGAATCCGGAACCTTCTGAATCACTGAGCAAAAATTCAAATTTTTCTTGAAAAATCTTGACCATTAATGGGTTAATTAATTTAATCCTTTCAGCAATGAATTTCTCATCTCATTCCCAAGGCAACCATACAGGAAGTGTTAAATATTTTGCAATTAATTTGACTAGAACCTGTTGCAGCAACATATATTTGGCTTCCTGTCAAATTAATTGCAAAATATTTAACATAATATGTTAAATACTTTAAAAGATAGGCCCTATACTTTTTCAGGTATTTGTCGGTGAAAGGGTTAAGTATCATTTTGAGGCACTGTTGACATAAGAGGGGTTATTATATAAAAGTGTATCAGTGCATAGGAAGAGCGAAAACTTGTTTTATAGCCATTACAACTAGCTTTTGACCTTCATTAAATAGACGTGCAACCAGCTATCAGAATCACGGAAATACATTTCATTTCCATTGAAACTGATTTGCTGTATTAATACGATAAACCGCGCAACATGAGATATTTGTATTTGTATTTAAAAGGTAATATAATAATGTATATGCTGGGTTCTTACCAATTTAAGCCGTAATATCCAAAATCTGGGCGCATCAAATGATCACCAACACACAAGCGAGCTGTCAGAATGTTAGTGAGTTAGTTTTCCGTCGTACGCATCCCATGATATTACGTCATAAGCCTTGTATATTGCCTATAAGCGAACGCAGACACCATTTATTGCTTAAATAAATAAGACGAATTTGTATATCGTCGAAATGTCCTAAATGCGTATGCCCATGTATAGTACATTTGAAGTTAATTTTTAATCTAGCTTATTAGGGCTTCACGATATACCGATATTATACCGAATACCTGTATCATAGCCATACCGGTAGTCATACCGGTATGATTTTACTGATACCGAAATATCGAAATATAACATGAAACCGGTATAACCTTCTGTTAGGCAGATAATCCGCTTTCCATTAGTTACATTCCAATAATATATCTGTCTAGCACGATAAGTTACTGCTCTTCGTACGGGAAAATGATATTTAATGATCACACTTGAAAATTTTCATAGTTATCCGTATCTGTCAAATTGTTGCTAGAGGCTAGGGTTAAAGTAATTGATAAATTACTACTTATAAGAATGTACTGCGCGCAAAAAATTGAATAAAACATATTTTAATTAACCTCATAGGACAGGGGGTGGTTAAAAATATCTAAAACCTATCTTTCTTGCGCTAATATTTTATAACTTCGGGCCAGTGTTTTCTAGAAAATGATATTATCAAATGAATATTTTGCGTGATATTTTCTATCAATTACTACAGCCTGGTTAGTTAGCAATTTCCCGGAATTTTACAACTTTGTAGTGACCGGCCAATGGCCCAAGTAAAGAGGAACCGACAATATGAGAAAAACAGTCCCCGTGATCTATATTCACTTCTTATGTTGGCGGGTAGCGTTAGATATCGATCGATGCAAGCTACTGTAATGAGAACGAGGCTCAACGAGCGTAGGCATATGTATTCTCAGCATATTATAGTCAATTTAATGTGTTATAATGGCTTGGTTGTTCCACTGCACAGAGATTTGCGCGATTCCTGGCGGTTTTCGTCCCATTGCAATTTCGTCGTATAAGGCACACGTTTTGGTGGACAGTTTATTTATTATTCTGGCACATACATCAATACAAGTACAAAAGTAGTCAGGAAAATGAGTAAAACATAGATTTACATTCAGCATATCCAACGTCTTTGACTCGTAGCAATGACATTTTTCAGTCAAATATCAACAGTCTTGGTTGTTCGCAATTTCAATGGGCGAGCTTATTTGGGACGAGATTGCCACTGGTTACCGGTATCTCATGATCTCCACACGCAGTAGTTATAATTTTGTGCCAAATTCAAATCATTTGTACGGACGATTTGGTTGAATTTCAACCATTTTGAGATATGATTTAACTGAAGACAGTTAATATTTAGCGTTTAATATCGGGATTCGTATAATTTATTGGTTTTATTGTGGAATTTGCCTCGACTGTTACAGGAGCGCTGATATAGGCCTACTTCGTATGTATGGGAAATACGTTGACTATGGAATCATACTACTGGAGCCTAACACTATTTTGTCCATAGTAATAATACTGGTATTAAAGGTATACCGGTATGGAAATTGATACTGTAACCGGTATTCATGTTTCCAATACCGTGAAGCCCTATAGCTTATTGCTTAAATAAATACGATGAATTTGTATACGTATGCCAATGTATAGTACATTTGAAGCTAACTTTTAATCTAGCTTGGAGGGCATTCTCGTAAACCCAGTCCACAATATTCACAACAGTGCGTCTGCCTATTGTCAGTGATATCCACCAGCATTATTGTATCTTTTACCGGTGCCTATACCATTAAATAGTGGCGCCAGTCCAATGATATTATAAAATTTGTACCGACATATAGCGGTGCTCCTCGCTATTTGGGGAAATACAAACAAGTTCATAGTAACTATGATGTCATAATGAAATGTCGTCCGCTAGAATTTTTAGAAAGCGTTTATCCAGCCATAAGCTACAAAAAAACGGGAATTAATGCATGTCTGCGAGTAAATACATGAATGTACATTTCATCCGGGTGCGAATCGCGTTGTACTCGGCCTTAAATATCTTGCTATCAGCACTAAATACATACCACATTGACAACAATGACTTGCCACGGCCATAAGTGTTAAACATAATATGAGACAGTCAACCAAACCTCATATTGCATTTACAAGACACATAAATAGGAATAAATAAAGCTTTTATCTGGTCTGCGTCAGACTATTTAATCGCTTTACATTCTAAAGTAAATGTACGCTATTTCGTGATAACAATATCACACAAATTTTGGACATTGAAAATGTGCAGTAGGTTGCCCTAAAACAATGAGAGGAACATACGCATAATGAAGAACCATATCCCATAATGTAATGGGGGCCCATGAAGAAACAACAAAAGCTATATCATAAGCCGAAACCAGAACCAAAAAAAGCTCGCGACCGGAAACGAAGCTTTCTCAGTCGCATGGTAATGATGGTATACATATTTTAGCCTGGTCCCCTGTCTCATTTTCTGTTGATTTTTTCCTCATTGCACATATGTACATGTTATCTATATATGCTCACTTTGTTCGCTATAAATTGTATAGATATCGGCAAAAATGTAAAGCAATCAACTCTTTCACCGATAAATTCCATGTAACTCAATCTCAGAGCAAACAAATAGGAAAGCTGTTGAATATTTTGAAATTAATATAACTGGAAGCCATTGCTGCCTTAAAATGTTCAACAAAATATGGTATACATTGTCAAGAATGTACTTTTTCAGGGATGTGTTGTTAAAAGTGTTAATGATAGAATTGTGAAAATCAACGATAATTTGCAATCGCGTACCAATTTTGCATAGCAGATACAGCTATGTATGTTGTAGAATGTATAGCAACTGCTTAAATATGTGTAGGAAATTGAGATGCGATACCAGATAAATTATGCCCTGTGCTGAGGCATGCCAGGATGCTAGAGGAAAGTGACAGAGACAGTGTGAGAAAGGTCTTTATAAAAAGAGACATAACTCCCCTAGAGTAGGAAGAGTTTCAAGAGCTGACGAGAGCGCGAGCGACCTCGAGCAAGAAGAGTCAGAAAGGAAGGAGAAAGAGAAGCGTCTGATCACCAAAGACGGGCGAATAATTCGAGCCCCCATACCTGCAGAGAAAAAGTAGATGCATGTCCAACAGAGCAAGTGAGCAACAATGGTAATATGTTACGTCACAAGTCAGTGTAAATATATTTGAAAGCAACAGCAGCATAGAGAGTTATGGGTTGAAGTGTATATACTCAAATGCAGACTTGATAAAGAACAGGTGAGACGAACTCCATGTACTAATCAATGAACACTATCCTAACATAATTGCTATCACAGAACTGCTTCCAAAAAATACCAAAGATCCTGATTCAACATCAGAATTGTCAGTTGATGACTATGATATTTTCACCAACATTGAGGCAAATCCCAGCAGAGGAGTCTGCATCTACGCGAAACAATCACTCAACTTCCTAGAATCTAACATTGATTTGTTGTCGGCACATGGGTCAGGATGGATTGACGCCAAACTGCAAGGCCACAACAGCATTGTAATTGGATGTTTGTACAGATCTCCAAACAGTATAACAATATATGATAGTAAAGTCAGAGAATCCCTCAAGCAAGTTAGCGATGCAAATTGCAGTCATATTCTAGTAGTAGTTGACTTTAATTACCCAGAGATCAACTGGTCTGAATCTACTTCCACACATGATGCAAATCATCCAGCAAGCCAATTCCTTGACACCCTAGGAGACTGCTTCTTATACAAGCATATACTACACCCTATGCACCACAGAGGAAATCATCAACCTAACATACTTGACTTAGTACTGACAAATGAAAAAAGCATGATAGGGGAAATTGAACATCTACCTCCCCCAGGTAAGAGTCATCATACGACCCTGAACTTCACATTAAGATGCTACCTACAAAACAATCAAACAAAGGCACAGAAACTAGTTTGCGACAGAGGAGATTATGTTAAACTGAGAACAACACTGGAAGATAAAAATTGGGACATAGAGTTAAATGGATTGACCACTGACCAAACATGGAATGTGATTAAAAACACACTACTGGAAACAGTAAACAGCTGTATCCCTCATAAAACTATAAGAAAGTCATCACAGAGAATGCAAAATAGAAGCCCTTGGATGAATGACAGTATTAGAGCAAAGTTGAAAAGCAAGCGCAAAGCATTCAATCAATTCAGAGCGACCCAAGAAGAAGTCCATTACAATTAATACACCAAATACAGAAACCAACTAAAGAGAGAAGCGAGGAAAGCTAAGAGAAATTTCAAACATGAAATTGCCAAAAAAAATCAGCGTCAACCCCAAAAGCTGTCTACAGCTACATCAAGTCAAAGCTAAAGACTAGTTCAGGCATCGCTGATCTAAAACGCAATGACGGCACTATAACCAGATCCAACGAAGAAAAAGCAGAAGAGCTGAACTCGTATTTCACACTGTTCCTCATTTGCATCCTTTTGCGCATATAGATGCATAAAATCTGCCCTGGGACGCCTAAAGTTCAATCCCATGCGTCCCCGGGGACACACAGAAAATTTGGCACGAATCGACACTAACACGAAATTAGAGTGGTAACTGTGTATGACTGTCCACATCGATGCTACCCATCTCAAAGTAGTAGTTAAAATAAATAAAACTAGATTGATCGGTTGATGGCGCGTCATCGCAAATCCCCACGTTCACGGCTTTGAACTTTTGACACCACCCACAACCCACCACTCCGAGTACGGAGCCAAATGTAAATGTCCTTTTGCAATCATATGGGTAACTCACATACCAAATTTAGATGAATTTCATCCAACAGAGTCAGAGGAGTTGCATTACAATCAATTTCATTACCTTTTGACCCCATTCCCCACCCCCTGTGGGGCGGGGCCAAATGTAAATGTGCTCATCCACTCCACATTGATATGGGTAACTGACATACTAAATTTGGTTGAAGTCCATCCAACAGTGTCAGAGGAGTTGCATTGCAATCAATTTTTTTACCTTTTGCCCGCGGGGTTGAATGTAAATGTGCTCATGTACTCCACATTGATATGGGTAACTCACATACCAAATTGGGTTGAATTCTGTCCAATGGTTTCAGAGGAGATGCGTTACAATCAATTTCTGCAGGTTAAAATTGTAGTCTTGTAAGTAGTCATTTCCCCGAAATCGCATCTCAAGAATTCTCATGAAAAGGCGTCTGTCTGAATATTTTTCAAGATGCCGTAATAAAGAGATTATGGTAAATTGTTATCTTGCATTCTGCAGTCATATGGCATTGTGTAGGAGTAACTCACATACCAAATTTGGTTGAATTCTGTCCAATGGTCTTGAAGGAGTTCCATGTTTCTTTTCACCTTTTAGCCCCATACTCACCCCCTGGGGACAGGGGCAAATATAAATGCTATCTTGCAGACCAATATCGTATGAGTAAGCCACATACCAAATTTTGTTGAATTCTGTTCAATGGTCTCAGAGGAGATAGATCGACGGGCAGATGGACGGAGGCGATTACAATATCCCCAACTTTTTTTTTTAAACGTGGGGATAACTAGACTGCACAGTCGATGGCACACCATACCAAATCCCCACGCTTTCACCAACTTGGATGTTCTGCCCTCCACCCAGCCTAACCCACCTTGTGGGCAGAGCCTAACATGCCTAATGTAAACATTGTCTCGCAATCCGCAATCATATGAGTAACTATTATACCAGATTTGGTCGAATTCCACCAACTTTAGCTTTCTGCCCCCACCTTCACCCTGTACATACCCCACTTTGCCTGGGGGTAGAGTCTAATGTAAATGTTGTCTTGAAGTCTGCAATAATATGGATAACTCATTTAACAAAGTTTGTTTGAATTCTACATGCACCAGACGCTTTCTAATGAGATAGACAGCGGAGGCAAGGAGGCGATTGCAATATCCCCTCCAATTTTTCAAAACGTGTGGGAATAATAATTTGATGTCACATCATTTTGTTTATTCCCTGTTTAGTACTAAAATAATTTTGACCAACCCTTCAATCAAACAGAATACTCAATTAGTTATGTAATTTAATATCCTCACAGATTGCCTAACTGCTTGTGCCCTTTATGAAGGGCCTGTGTTTAATCCCTTTGGAAACAGGGAAGGCATGTGCTTAAGCCTATTAGGAAAAGAGAAAATGCTTGTGCTTAATTGAGGGATCTGATCTGTCGGTGGTCACATTTCTGACATCATAATCAATTACATCACTAGGTATGTCAATTTAAAGACACAGGTATCATGATGTATATGTCACGTATCATGAAAGTTGCAAAGTCCATCAAGTACCGGTATATGAATTGTATGCCTTTTATGGGTTTACAATTCAATAAACATTTTGTTGAATATTTTGAAGCAAATTTGACTGGGAACTGTTGGCCCCCAGTCGAATTAGCTTCAAAATATTCAGCAAATTACCTGTATAGTTACCTTGAAATTTAGATTCTGGGACTTCAGGTTTCAAAGTTTTAAATTGATTTTAACACAAGTAAAAACTGGGTGGAGATTAGCTAGAAATGGACTGGGCATAGCTAGAAATAGCTCTATTAAAGAGCTGCTATTTTGGCCCCAAAGATGGATGGTGTCTCTGAAGCTGGTTTCTTTTGTACGCATCATTATTTTGTTATTTGTTTTGTGTTTCAGTACCTAACCGGGAGAGGTTCAAGGACTATGTCAATAGATTAGCGACAATCAAAGTCGATGAGGTAAGATTTTCTTGGTACGCTTAACACTTTAACAGTCATATCAGCCAAAAATGGCTTCTACAGTGGTCTTGAGAAATGCCCATTTGCAGATCAAGGGAAGACTATTTTTGAAAATTTACAACTGGAATGATAACCGAGCCAGTCATTCCAGTGGTAAATTTTCAAAAATAGTCTTCTCTCGGTCTTTAAATTGACATTTTCTTTGAGAAAATTAAAATTTTCTTGAACAAATTTAAGGCTAAAAGGGTTAATACTTACAAGTGCAATTCTTATTAGTTTGCTTGTCGACAATTTCAAAAAGCATAGGAGTTACGTTATTAGGCATTTTGCAACACAACTTGATAGATGTTATTGTCATTGCATTTCCATTCAATAGTACATGTCTACAGTGTAGCTATCGTATAGCTCATAAATAAGAAACATGTTAGTTTGTTAAATTTTGAACATGATGAAAGAAATGGTCTATTTTGGACTTAACTTGATTGGAAGCCATTGTTGCCTTACTTTATGTCCAAAACATTCAATAGTATGATAATGAAAAATTACAATAGCTACCTCTCCGAAAGTTTGGAAATTGTTTGAGTGTAGCTTTCGTGACCCTGTCAGTTACCTCGTCAGCACTAACTGATGGTCATTGCCTACACCACTCTGGTCAGTTCTTGCCGAGTCACGTGGCAGCTTTGATTGATAGACTGCTGGTATATGGTATCCCTCGTCTCGGATCATGGTCGGAGTGATGTTTGTAAATTTTAATGGCCTCTGACTTTTTGTTTTCGAAGTCGGGAGGTCGTTTTCTCAACCAGAAAGTGTAACCGTTGGCTAGGAGTGATTGTTGGATGTGAAGGTGTTCTTTTTTTTCTGATGTTTCTGTGATGATGGAGTTTCGATTCAACAGTATGTTTTATTTTGTTGTGGAAACATATTACATTATTTCCGGGCTGTACTGTAGCCTGTCATATCTCTTCAACTTGACAGATTTCTTAGATAAGTTTTCATGTGTAGGTATGCTGGGCATTGATGCTCTAATGCTTACGTTTATATGTCATGAATACAGTTACAGTTCTATAATATCTTATACTTATGATGTAATATTGTTGCCTGTCACGTATGACATTGCCTTGTGTTTAATGTTTATGAGGTAATAGGCTTATGATATATGATATCTCGTCACGGGTTATAATTTCTATTTTATTTTCCCGTTACTGTCCAAAAGAATGAGCACATTTTGGCTCTGCCAATTTCCTAGAGCTGGTAAAACGTGATAAGGCACATCGCTGAAGTATACCTGACGCTTGTCTTCGGTTTGAGGACGAAAGTCATCTGACTTTCGTCCTCCAACCGAAGACAAGTGTCAGGTATACTTCAGCGACGTGGCTTATCATGTTTTATCAGTTTAAATTAATCAGCAAAATTAGGTAGGAGCCAATACAGACACTCTCCAACCAGAGATATTCATGCGCTCCATTTCAAAGCTAATTCTTCTCATAGAAGTAGCATGAGAATTGGAGCGATAGATACTGCGCATCCCCTCCCCCTTATGCAGGGGAAACAAAATGACTCTTCAGACTGAGGATTCAAGAGAAATACAGCATTACCCAACCTTAGAACGGAGCATGCTTCTTACTGCATTACCCAGGTTCTAATAGCGGACCCATGTGCAAACATAAACACTCCAATCAGGAGATGAAAATGGAAGCATACAGGATATATAATCTCCACACCATGGAGTCCTTAGGCACCAGCCATATGGTTAAAGAGCCCTTAGCCAGTAGGCTGTCCCCTACCCTCTGTTCCCCCATCCGATGTTATAGATTCTTCAATTTCCTAGAGAATGTCTCCTTCCAAACAACTCCAACTTTAATTTATATATAACATTGACTAAGCCTGTAGTATGCGATACATACGAGCACGTTAAAAGATTCCATTTTATTAATTTCTATCGTGTATATCTGTTCAATGTTTCTGATTGGATGTAGGAAACTCTTTAAATATTCTATTGAGGCAACAAACATTTTCCTCTCAAATTAGTTTCAAAACGATTTTACATGCAGCTTACCCCGATGCATATGGTTGCCTTAGTATACCATATTGATTATGAATTTAATACTCATCTACTATAATCTGTGTGATTCATGAAGCAATGCAGGGGACTATTTCTAGCTATGCCCAGCCCAGTTTTCGTGAAGCTCCGCCCACTTTTTTACGAGTGTTGGAATCAACTTTCAATCCTGAATTCCCAGAATCCAAATTACATGGAAGCTGTTGAGTATTTTGAAACTAATTTGACTGCGGATGACAGCAAATTTGTCCAGTCAAATTAGTTTCAGAATATTCCAATGTATTAAATTATTATTAAGTCCATCAAAGACATACAATTCATATACTTGACAGACTTTTCAATGTTCATGACAGAGCTAGATACGTGACTATGTATTGTGATGTCAGCTTACAGGTGACGTAATTGAGTATGGCATAATACACTTGAGTGCCAGATTGGATCTCACCATTCAGTGCCATACTTAGATATTAAATATAAATAATTGTTAAACCTTTAATCCTTAAACTTGTTCAAGAAAATTTCATTTTTTCTAAAGAAAATGCACATTTGCAGACCAAGAGAAAACTATTTTTGAAAATTTCTAGCTGGAATGACTGGCTCGGATATCGAGCCAGTCATTCCGGTCATAAATTTATCGAAAATAGACTTCTCTTGGTCTGCAAATGGACCATTTCCAAGACTACTACAGAAGTTGTTTTTGGCCGGTTTGAGTTAAAGGGTTAACCTGTGTATAAGTTTGAATTGGTTTTCCTCCTTTAACCCTTACCACTCTGGTGTCGAAACTTTAAATTTTCAATTAAATTTAAAAGATGAACTGGTGTTCATTTTTCAATAAATTGTGGGAGATGATGCTGTCATAGACAGCAACATCTTCCGGCAAAATTATTGAAAATGTACACCGGTTTCTTTGATATTGATACAGTAAAAGATAGAATATTGACATCAGAGTGGTAAGGGTTAATATGTATATCCTTTATCTAGGATGGACAAAAAATACTTATTCTCAAGAAGAAATTTAGAGTTGAAGAACCTAATTGCAAAATGCTGGATCATCTTCATCATTACCACAAACATCATCTAGTGAACCTCATAGGCCTCAGTCATCTCACGCTAATACACAGCAAAATACAAGATCCATCTAGAGCGCAATCAGAGCCACCATTTCGGCATGGAACTGATGAGTGTATTAATAGAACTGATGTCATACAGAAACTGAGAGCGAGGGTAACTTGAGCGTATCTTCTCAAACCTCTTCACAAGTCTCATCAGCGCTGTCGCAGACCTCTTCACAAAGTAGTTCCTCTCATGATGGTCCCAACATCGCAAGCTTCATCGTCAGCGGAAGTGCTTCCAGGTCAAGTTCTAAAGCCACACCGAGCACTGTACATGATGGCGTGGAGGTAAGTAACCGTGGTAATGGAGGAACCCAGTTTTAGCTATGCCCCGCCCATCTCTATCTAAGCTCAACCCACACACGCTCGTGTTGGGATCGATCGATCTCTGAACTCGCTGACCATCAATTTCCAGAAAACTATGCAGGTAAGTTGTTGAATATTTTGAAACTAATTCGACTGGATGATCTGTTGTTGCCTATGGCAGCAACATTGCCCAGTCAAATTAGTTTCAAAATGTTCACCAATATGTTTATTAAATAGCAAAGACATACAATTCATACATGTTTGACTATTAAGCGTTAAAGACTGACTATTTGAATCATTCATGACATGATTATGACATCAGCATACACATTACTTAGTTGATTATGACATCATATGATTGATGATAAACTTGGAACGGTCCATTCATATGTATGTATCATTAGCCATGAACCATTTCATGCCTGACCAGCCAAAGCCAGCTAGCCTACTCTAATGTACTGTTTGACAT
Source organism: Chaetoderma sp. LZ-2023a (assembly GCA_034401795.1). Taxonomy (NCBI): domain Eukaryota; kingdom Metazoa; phylum Mollusca; class Caudofoveata; order Chaetodermatida; family Chaetodermatidae; genus Chaetoderma; species Chaetoderma sp. LZ-2023a. Next base: position 109,967,673 of record CM067367.1, read on the forward strand.
TTTACTAATGGCTGTTACCAATGTCATTCTCATGGCATCTAAGTTTTGGAGGTCCCGGTGACTTCACACCCTAATCTGGGGGTTCACTAGCTGAATTCTGGGGGTCCCAAGCAGCATTTCTCCATCCATGTTTAAATTAGAGGGTACCATGAACTCACAAGTTCTATGAATAATAGTGGTCCCATGCTTAGATTTTGTCAGTATTTATTTGCAAAAATCTATAGAACTACATAGTATTTAACAATCATACAAGAACATCGTCGTG
>CM067367.1:109968437-110118647 GCA_034401795.1 Chaetoderma sp. LZ-2023a
AATCATACAAGATATTCAGTGGTCCCATGGGACACGCTGCTGTTAGCTTTGAGGGTCCCAAGTTACATTTTATGGGTATATACTCTCAAAAGGACCTTTATAAGAACCCTGGCTGTCACACCAAAAATTGTCCTTAAACAGTGCCCTCCCTTTCGCTGTAAGCTGCCTCTCATTCAGGCTTATTTGTGCATTGAAATATGTCATCAGTATATGTGTTGAAGTTATAGTAAGGATTGACTGCTTGCTCAGTCATCGGGAAAATCATGAAAAACATGTCACAAAGCGTATGGAGATTTGATGAATAATCACAATGTTGTTAGGAATCCATTGCAGGGTTCGTACTGGTCATGGAAATCCTGGAAAGTCATGGAATTTTAAATTTTAAATTCCAAGCCTGGAAAGTCATGGAAAATCAGTGTTTTTTATCATAGGTCATGGAAAAGTCATGGAAAATGGTCATCATGTAAAATAAAAAGAAATTTGTTGGCATAAATCACCTCTATCATGTCTATGTAATAAAATTACGTCAACAGCTTATCAAAACAAGGCTGTGTCTTGCTTGTTGCAAGAGGCGACATTCAGACATTTTGCAGAATAACTCTTTATCCGGAAGCATTTAAAGATGGTACCGCCTTAATCAATAGTCCGATTTCAACAAAACTTGGGTCTAACAATTGTATTATGGTAGGCTTCAAAATGTCAAATGAGAATCTGGATTGGTCTATTTTTTTGGTGACCATCTTGGATTTTCCGAAAATTATCCGTGTCTATTTAAATACAAATGGTTCAAATGTTAATGGCCAAGTGAGCTTATGTCATGCTGACCGTCCATCGTCTGTCCATCTGTCTGTCCATCGGTCAACTTTTGCTTAAAAATACTACTCATTAACCGCTTGGCGGATTTGAAATTAATTTGGTATGAATGATCCTATGGGGTAGGTTTTCGAACTTGTATACAGGATTTTGATTGGTCAATTTTTTCGGCGGCCATCTTGAATTTTCTGAAAAAGGAAATCATTTAAAACGCTACTCCTTATTAACTGCTTGAGCAATTTCAACCAGGCTTTGCTGGGAGGATATTACGCTGGTAATTCAGAACTTGCATACAGAGTTTTGATTGGTCAATTTTTTCAGTGGCCATCTTGGATTGTGTGAAAATTGTAAATCACTTAAAATCCTATTCCCCAGTAACCTCTGGGACGATTTCAATCAAACTCAGATGGAAGAACCCTAGCATAGTATGCGTCAGAACTTGTATAGAGAGTTTTGATTGGTCCATTTTTCTGGTGGCCATCTTGAATTTTCTAAAAAAAATGGCAGGAAATTGTTAAAATGCTTCTCCTCATTAACTACTTGAGCAATTGCAACCAGACTTGGCTGCAAGGATACTAGGCTGATAGGTTTCAGAACATTATACAGAATTTTGATTGGTCAGTTTTTCCGGCGGCCATCTTGGATTTTCTGAAAATTTTGTGAAATAAGTTAAACGGCTACTCCTCAATAACTGCTTGAACAAGCTCACGGAAACGCGGCTGGAAGAACCCTAAAGCAGTATGCTTCAGAGCATGTATACAGAATTTTGATTGGTCAATTTGTTCAGTGGCCATCTTGAATTTTTCCGAAAAATGGCTGAAAATCGTTTAAAACACACTTCTCATTTACTGCTTGGGCGATTTCAACCAGACTGCCTGGAGCGAGCCTAGGGCGGTAGGCTTCAGAACTTCTATACACAATTTTGATTGGTCAATTTTTCCGGCGCCCATCCTGGATTTTCTGAACATCTTTGGAAATCAGTTAAAAGGCTACTTCTCATTAACCGGAAGAACCCTAGGCCGGTACACTTCAGAACATGTATACAGGATTTTTACGGCTTAATTTTGATGGTGGCCATCTTGCATTTCCGAAAAATGGGAATTCATATAAGATGCTACTCCTCATTAATCGCTTCGGAAATTTGAAGCAAATTTGGCTGGAAGGATCCTATTGTGGTAGCCTCTAGAAATTTTATTCAAAATTTTGATAGGTCAACGTTTTGGCAGGCATCTCTGATTTTTCTTCCCGAACCATTTGAAAATGGTACACCTTCAATCAATAGTGTAATAACTACGACTTCAGATAGTCTCGGACTCTCTGGGTTGATCTCAATTGGATATATATTTTTAACTTTACACTGAGTGCTATGTGACTCAAAAGTCTGAAGGGCCTGAGACTGATTTTTTTCAGCCTATTATACTCTGTGGCCCGGGCACCAGTAGGCTTCCCGGTGCCCCCTTCAACAGTGTCCCTACACCGGTTGTGACTGTGACTTTATTTAAGGGGGGTCCCGCAAGGTGGCATGTCGTGGTTGCGCGAAAAAAAAACGCCCATTCGGGATACGCATCAATTAACACTTAGGAAGCATCTCTTACATCTATAAGACACTTTAACCTGCACACACATTCAAGGAATGATATGCAATACCGTATCATTCAAGTTTGCTCATCAGACCCGGATGACGACAACTCCACTCTTTGGAGACGATCCAAAGAATCACTGGATCCATCAACTCCACTGCATGGAACCGCAAGGCATCAACAACACGGAGTAGGGGCACCTAGAATGCTAGGCCCCCGCCATGCATGACGTAGTTATTAGCCCCACCTTCAATCAATATCCCAATTTCAACAAAACGTGGTTGGAATGATCGTATAACAGTAGGCTTCAACATATTAAATGAGAATCCTGATTGGTAAATTTTTTTGCTGCCAATCTTGAACCCATCATGTCTATTTAAATGCTTATGGGTTAAATGCCAATGGTCCAGGTGAGCACCACAGGCTCTTGGGCCTCTTGTATTATTTTGTTCTCCAAACATGTTACAGTATTTCTGAGATGTACTGTTCCCTGCAGATGTAGACTTGCTCAGTCGTTTGTTATATTTCTTTGTGTTTTATTAAACTAGTCCACTGGACATTTTTGCACAGATATTTGCATGTGAGTTAAACATTAGCTTATCCTGCTTACATGAAATATCCATTTTTGTAGAAAATTATCGAATTTAAAGCTAGTATTATGCCAGATATATAACTGGGGATTTTTCAGTGGGCTTTTTTTTAATGATATTTCTCTTTTTATAAATAGATAATATCTGATGTAGCGATGGATGAAAATCTGGCAAATATGAGTGTGAAGGAACGGGCTCAACATCTGAATAAAATAGAGTCAGAGAGTGAATTACAGCGAGCCGTTGTCAGGCGTAATGACAAACAAGTGAGCCTATATATATGTATGAACATGTATTTGAATCCTAATGCTAATATTAATCATTTTCATGCTTACCCCTTACCGCTCTGATGTCAAAACTTTAAATTTTCAAATTAAATTAAAAGATGAACTGGTGTTCATTTTTCAACAAATTTGGTGGAAGATGGTGCTGTCGTAGACAGCAACATCTTCCACCAAAATTGTTGAAAAATGTACACCAGTTTCTTTGAGATTCATTGACACAATAAAAGATAGAACGTTGACATCAGAGTGGCAAGGGTTAACCCTTTCACCCTCGAATTTGTTCAAGAAAACTTTGATTTTCTCATAGAAAATGTCCATTTGCAGATCAAGAGAAGACTATTTTTGAAAATTTACCACGAATGACTGGCTCGATATCCGAGCCAGTCATTTTGGTTGTAAATTTTCAAAAATAGTCTTCTCTTAATCAGCAAATGAACATTTCTCAAGACCACTGCTGAAGCGGTTTTTGGCTGATATGGGTGTTAAAGGGTTAATTAATATGTGCCTAAGATCTGATTTAAGTTCTTTGAAACGTGCTGAGTATTTTGAAAGTAATCTCACTGTACTTTTACTGTCTAATGAGAGTAATATTTACCATGTTTACAATATATGCTGTGGTTCTTAGCCCTTACCACTCTGGTGTCAAAACTTTAAATTTACAAATTAAATTAAAGAATTAACTGGTGTTCATTTTTCAACAAATTTATCGGAAGATGGTGCTGTCATTGACAGCAACATCGTTCACCAAAATTATTGAAAAATGTACACGAGTTTCTTTGATATTGACACAATAAAAATAGAATATTGACATCAGAGTGGTAAGGGTTATCAGAATGATTCTAATGCACCAGCATTAACCACCTTTGTGTAGAGAATGAAGCATGTGGTGGATGATGAAGTGGCAGGAGGAAGTTGCTTGGTGGGTGATGAAGTAGACATGTGCGATTACGTGATTAAATTAAAAATCATGATTATTTTTTAAATCATTAATTTATATGATTAAAAGTTATATAATCGAATAATCGTGAATAATTTCTACTGCATAAAATATTTCAAATCCTTCCTTTTAATTACTGTTTAACGCAATCGGTCACAAAAATTGACATTTTGCTCAGTGAGTGTATGTCCATTTGCAGGACAAGGGAAGATTAAGGAGCTGTACTACAATCTTTTAACCCCTGAAATTGAAGTGTCTCAATTTTAAGACAACTATATACCGGAAAGTGGGTGAAAATTTTGAAACTTCTTTGACTGAAACCTGTTTCTGTTGACAACTCCCTATTAAATTATTTGTAAAATATTCAACAGAATATTCGCTACTTCATGAAGAATCCGTCATTTATGGTCTGTGAGGGTTAAAGGGTCAATGGTTCTTTACAGGGGTTGAAAATTAGAAAAATATTGTGTTGCCCGCAGGGGCACGTGGGCCATTTAAATTAGGTTTCCCGACTGTATTTCCCGGTTTACCCATTTCTGTAAATTTAATTCTGTTGAAAATATGTATTGTTGTAAGCTATAGAGTACAGAATCCTTGTGAATACCAACTCAACCATTTAACCTTTTAACACTCATATCAGCCAAAAACGGCTTCTGAAATGGTCTTAAGAAATGTCCATTTGCAGACCAAGAGAAGACTATTTTTTTTTAATTTACCACTGGAATGACTGGCTCGATAACCGAGCCAGTAATTGCAGTGGTAAATTAAAAAAAGTAATTAGTCTGCCAATGGACATTTTCTATGAGAAAATTTAAATTTCTTGAACAAATTCGAGTGTTAAAGGTTTAAGAGACTAAATAAATACTCACCACGAGTACACATATGCAGGCCCTGAAAAGAACAAATATGTTAAAATTTGGTTGCCCTGCAGCAAAAAGTGGTTGCCCCAGGACTGAAGGAACATGTAATTTTCGTGGCCTGCTTTGCTTGCACTCATCACCGACCATGTCAATATGTGGCCAATCATAGTTGATAGTTGTTATCAATAATTAGTATATGCGCATTTAGATATCATGGATTCCAATAAAATTTGAACTGTCACATTTGCAAGTTTGAGTTGTATATACTGTTGTACTTACTATTTATTCTTGTTTCAGCATGCCCGAGGAGAGGGGGCTGGTGATGATGATGACACACATTCTTCAGGATATTACCCAGTGAGTGATTCTTAAACCCTTAATGGTCACATTTGATCAAGAAAATTTCAATCTTCTCATAGAAAATATCAATTTGCAGGTTAAGTTATGACTATTTTGAAAATTTACCTCTGGAATGACTGGCTTGATCATCGAGCCAGTCATTCTAGTGGTGAACTTTAAAAAAAATTGTCTTCTTGGTCTGCAAATGGACACGTCTAAAGACCACTGCTTAAGTTGTTTTGATGGACTAGCCCATTAACGGGTTAATCCAGCAGACATTTGTCTGGCTGATCGAATGATAGCTACTGTTTGACTGCACAAACGTAAGAATATATCATTTCTGTCCAGAATTTTCTGAAGAATTACATAAGCTAATAAGTATATTAGAAATTGCGAAATGAGTTGTATACATGAATCATTCTTATACACATGTATGTGGAGATTGAGTATATAAAACAAGCAGGTTTGATAATATTGTAAGTGATCTTCATAGTAATACTAATCTTATTGCCATGGTACATGTATGATTCATTTTATTATATTTCTATTATCCTGGGTTTTCTGAAGATTTCATGAAATCAGTTAAAACCATACTCTTCATTAAGCACTTGGCTGATTTCAAGCAAACTCGACTGGAAGCACCCTAGAGTGGTATGCTTCAGAACTTGTATACCGAACTTTGATTGGTCAATTTCTTTTGGCAGCTATATTGAATTTTCTGAAAAAATGGGAAATCGTTTTAAATGCTACTCCTCATTAACTGCTTGGGTAATTCCAAGCAGACATGGCTGGAAGGATACTAGCCTGGTAGGTTTCAGAAGTATCTACAGAATTGTGATTCGTCAATTTTTCTGATGGCCATCTTGGATGTTCCGAAAATTTTAGGAAATCAGTTAAAAGTCTGCTCTTCATTAACCGCTTGGCCGTTTTCAAGCAAACTCAACTGGAAGGACCCTAGAGGGGTATATGCTTCAAAACTTGTGTACAGAATTTTGGTTGTTCAATTTTTCTGGCCGCCATCTTGGATTTTCCAAAGATTTCGGGAAATCTGATAAAAGGCTATTCCTCATTAACCGCTTGGCCGATTTGATTAAACCAAACTCAGCTGGAAAGACCCTAGGCTGGTATGCTTCAGAATTGATATACAAAACTTGACTGCTTCATTCTTTTTTGGTAGCCATCTTGGATTTTCCGAAACATAGCGTGAAATCATTTACAACGCTACTCCTCATTAACCGCTTGTTCCAGTGACTGTCTTGTTCTCGAAACTGACATCTCAGCAATTGCTGTACGGAGCAGGCTGAAATTCATTACATTTAATCTCATCGATACCTAAGGGTGATTAAAGTTTGTTCAAGAGAATTTGTTCCTTGATAAAACATGGATGTCATAGACTAATCTACGGGTTAATCTGATTGCGTGTCCATCGTTACGTTCCCACTAAATATCATTTTTACTGAATTCCAATTTTGGATTTTATGCCTTTTTACTGCTGAATTTAAAGTATTATGTTCAAATGCTTTAGATCAAATACTATTGGTCCAGGTGAGCATTAAGGCCCTTGGGCCTCTTGTTACAATTAGTTTTAATTTATGTATCTCAGGAAGCAATCACATTTTAGCCTAGCTAAACATATACACTGCACCCTGTGAACAAAGGTCAGCTTATCAGCCAGTGATGAGGGCAGCCTGACGTATAGGAAGTGGGGACATCATCGATGATGGATAGTATGTATTTTCAGTACTGTATTGTTCATTATGTTTTCTTTTAATTGCCAGTTGAATGCACTAGAGCGTGAATGGATGCTGACAGTATGCACTGGAGATTATCATCCTATAGCGAAACTGCTGTCAAAAAATCCACATTTAGCAAAGACCAGGGTAAGCGTGTTTCATTATTAGCTCACCTGGCCTGAAAGGCGTCCGTCCGTCAACTTTTCCGTTAAGCGACTTCTCGAGAACCACTGGGCCGATTTCAATTATATTTAGCAGGAAGCATCCATAGGGCATAGGGATCCAAGTTTGTTCAAACGAAGCCGATCGGCTAATTTGGGCGGTGGTCATCTTGGATATTGGCCGATTTTAGGAAACGTCTTTAAAAATCTTCTCCGAAACCGCTTGGGGGATTGATGCAAATCTCATGAAATATGATCTAGGGCAAGAGCTGAACCAAGTTTGTTCAAGGGAGTTTAATTGGTCAGATGGTTTGGCCGCCATCTTGGTTGACCTAGTTTTAGTGAAAACAACTCCACAACCACTAAAGGGATCAGGCCGAAATTTGGCAGATATGATTAGGGACTAAGGCCCATTAAAGTTTGTTCAAGGGAAGTTGATCCATCAAAAATCATGGCCACACCCGGCCAATATAGCATGTTTGGCAGCCATATTGGATTTTTTTTATTTGATGGATTTTAAGGCTGAAATTGGTTTTATATATAGTCGTTGGGTATTCTAATATGAAATTTGCAATTTTCGAAACTGTCGGACAAACGGTTTGGTGGTCATCTTGGATCATTTTCCCGCCAAAAGTTCCCATACTAAAGCAATGGGAAATTTAAAGTGTCTTCTTCTTGAGAACTACTGGGCCGATTTCAATTATATTTTGCAGGATGCATCCTTATAGTGTAGAGATTCGAGTTTGTTCAAATGAAGCCGATCGGCCAATTTGTCTGGCAGCCATCTTGGATTTTGGTTGATTTATAAACGTCTTTAAAAATCTTCTCCAAAACCGCTTGGTGGATTGAAGGAAACCCAATGAAATATGATCTATGGCAAAAGCTGAACCAAGTTTATTCAAGGGAACTTGATTGGTCCCATGGTTTGGTGGCCATCTTGGTTGACCTAATTTTAGCGAAACGACTTCTCCAGAACCGCTAAAGGGATCGGGCGGAAATTTAGCAGATATGATTAGGGACTAAGGGCCATTAAAGTTTGTTCACGGGAAGTTGATCCATAAAAAAACATGGCCGCTATGGGCCAATCAAAATATAGTGTGTTTGGCGGCCATATTGGATTCTTTTATTTTGAGGCTGAAATTGGTTTTATATATGTTTTTGGTTATTCTGATCTCAAATTTGCAGTTTTCAAAACTGTCGGTTAAACGGTTTGGTGGCCATCTTGGATCATTTTCCCGCCAAAAGCTCCCATAATAAAGCAATGGGAAATTTAAAATGTCTTCTCGAGAACTACTAGGCCGATTTCAATTATATTTGGCAGGAAGCATCCTTAGGGGGTAGAGATTCAAATTTGTTCAAACGAAACCAATTGGACAATTTAGCTGGTGGCCATCTTGGATTTTGGCCGATTTTTAGAAATGTCTTTAAAAATCTCTGAAACCAAGACTCGTGAAACATCATCTTGGGCAAAAGTCCAAATTTGTTTAATAACCATCTTGGATGACCTAGTTTTCGCAAAAACAACTTCAGAACCTCTACTTATAGCCAATCGCCTTTCTAGTTTAAATGCCTATGTTCCGGGTGAGTGATACAGGCCCCTTGGGCCTCTTGTTCTTTATATGAGGTGACATATATTTCGTTTTCATGGCGAAGAATGTGGTATTTAACTGGGGATAATTAGGAGACTTGCTTCATATTTTGAAAGGAAATTTGATTGACGAAGGCTGTGCTCTCCACCTTTTAATCAAATTACTTTCAGCATGATTTAAGCTTTAGCTTGTAGTTGATCAATATAAGATCCAGACTGAAATGGACTATGTAATATAATAAGTGCAGAAACACTATATAGTTGCAGCTTTGTAAGAAATGTCAAAATTTGAAAGACAGATAGACCGACAGACAGATTGACTTATTCTAGTTGCATGTTGCAACTAATCAAAAATAACTCTTAATTCTCTAGATTTAATATTATGAATGTGAAAAACTAGGCTAAATATATAACATAATATCTCAATAACTAGAAGTCTCCGACTAAAACAGGTATGTTTACATTATATATACCTCTGCTCGGATAGAACTTTCTTGTATATCACTCACCACATTCATGGATTATATTAGTAAGATTTCAAATTAACACAATATACCATATTCCTGTAATGGTCAAGATTCGTCATGAAAATGTTTTTAAGTCTAGTGAAGACTTTTTGAAAAAGTCCTCTCTTGGCCTTCAAATGAACATTTCGTAAGACCATTGTAGGGGTTAGTTTTAGCTGACTTAACCAATTAAATAATAATAATAATAATAATAATAATAATAATAATAATAATATTCTCTTGTTTTTCATATATGGTTGTCTACCAGGACTTCACAAATGTAAGTAATATATTTATCATAAATAACATTTAATCACAAAAGAAGATTTGTATATATTTGGAGCAAAGACATACTCTATTCTAGGCTTGCAAAAATAAGTTTATATGGTCAGATTTGATGGAAAAATCAACATATTTGCTTATTGAATGTCCATTTGCAGGCCAAGAGAAAACTATTTTTGAAAATTCACCACTGGAATGACTGACTCGGTTATCGAGCCATAACCCGAGTCAGGCGTTCCAGTGGTAAATTGTCAAAAATAGTCTTCTCCGGGCTTGCAAAGGGACATTCCTCAAGACCACTGCAGACACCAAGCTGAGAGTACGAGTCAAGTCAGTGAAGTCTGTAGAGTTTGAGACATCAATCGGCTCCCCGCAGGGAGATGGTCTATCCCCTGTGCTCTTCACCTGTTACCTGGCTGCTGCATTGAAATCCATGTGGGAAAACTCCACAATACCAAACCCCCTGGTGTCAATACTGGGCATGCCGCTAGAGATGGAATATGCCGATGATGTGGACTTTATAGATGAGGAAAACAAACCCCTTGACGAACTTCTCCCAATACATGTAGCTGCAAGCAAACAAAAAATTTTAAATCTCTATGAATGAATCCAAAACAGAGTTCACCCACATATACCTACCTACAAAGCATGAAACTAAAGAAAATGACGATCCACTCCGTGGTGGCGAACCATGGAGGAAAAGTACAATCCTGAGCTCACTGCTTTGCAGTACTGCTGACATTGCTGCATGCTGCATCATGGGGAACATAGCTTTCCAGTCCTGGAAGCTATGGATTCGTAGATCAAAGATGCCCTTGGTAAAAAGACTACGTTTATACAATGCAACCTGCATATCCTTGATGATGTATAACTGTAGTAGCTGGGCAGCTCCAAAGGCAGCTCTAGACAAACTTGACGCCTACCACCGCAAACACCTATGCACCGTCTCTGGACACCGATGGCCAGAGAGCATAATTTCCAACGATGCACTATACAAGATGTGTAATACGCCGCCGCTGTCTGTAAAAGTCGCCCAGCAATGATGGTCCATGTTTGGCCATGTGCTAAGGATGTCAGAAGACACACCAGCACAGAAGGCCTTGGAATTCGCCCTACTCAGAGCCAGCAAATACAGAGCCAGAAGAGAATGTCATTGCATAAATCTACTAAGCGTGCTACGAGGTGACCTCAAGAAAGCAGGACTCGGTACACTCAAGTCAAGAATGGACCTGAGGAAGCTAAGGATTTCGGCAGAGGACAAGACACAGTGGGCAAAAGTGAAGAAGGCCTGATTGCAGCTGTAGGATGTTTCTACTACTACTACAGCTGCAGAATACAGTAATCATACATACATACTGGAGACCAGTTTAGGTTGCCCATTAAAGTGTTAATATTGTGCAGCTCAGAACCAATGTAAAATTTCTTGAAAAGAAAACACGAATAAAATGAGACGATCCAATAGCTACAGGTTAAGATTATCTAAGTTTTTGCTTTTTGTCTTTGGTTTGGTTGCGTTCTCCTGATGATGTGTTAAAGTAAATTAATTAATTTAATATTTATGTAATGTGTAATTTGATATTTTTTTCTTTCATGTTATGCTGATCAGGGGGTAAGTTAATAATAATAATAATAATAATAATAATAATAATAATAATAATAATAATAATAACAAATTTGACTGACCTACAGACTGACTGACTTATGGTAATTTTGTGTCACCGACAATAATAATAATAATAATAATAATAATAATAATAATAATAATAATAATAATAATTTATATCAATGCTGTGTCTATTTCAATGGAATATAAAATTCAATTGTATACCCTCAAAGTCCAATGGCCTATTGTAGAAATAAATCGATGCATTTATTGTTCTGACCTTGATTCTCACCTTTCACTGACCTGTATATAACTTTCAGTCATATGTTTTATTGCTGTATATTTCCCTTATATATTGACTACAAAATTTCACAAAGTATTCTTGTAGCATTTCTAAACAGATGCATTTTAGTTTTATACACCATCAAACAAATTTGAATATTATATAATTTAATTTTCTATCTGTTTGTACAATACGGGCAAATGATACCTACATCTGGGACATCGCCTGTGATCATCCTGATTACCAGTTTCCATACAATCATCCTGAGAAGCTCTCGGAATTGTTTCAAATGTAATATGTGCATTGAACTAGGTATGAGCAAAGAACAGATAGAAATCACCATTGAACTGGAATCTAATATGGCCGCTAGTTACCAATGGCCATCTTGAAAATCGGTTTGATGGTGTACGGCGGAAAGCATAATATATGCCATGGGAAATAGCTCTTTATTTTGGTAATCAAGGACCAAGGGAATGTTTGCTAATAATAGAATTATTGTCTTCTCTCTTATTTGTGAATCTGTGCTAATGGTGATGTCTGCTTGGATTTGAATCTCTACATGCAGTTTGTAAGTAAAATTTTGTATTCTAACATAAATTTTTTTTTTTTTTTAATTTTATGATTTTAATTACCATCATTAAATATGATGACTTCCATCCTGAATTCTCCCAAAGCCCCAATTCAATGGACATTGATGAGGAACATAGTGATTATTATAACATGAATTTGACTGACAGCTATTGCTGCCTGAAATATCTGTTTCTCACAGTAAATTGTTGAAAATGCTTCTAAGCTACATTAGCATATTTCCAAAAATGTTAACCCCAATCCCAGAATGGTTCATAATAATGAAAAATTAGTTACCTCTCCGGGATGTAGAAATTGTTTGAGTGTAGCTGTAGTGACTGTCTCGGTCACTCTTTCAGTACTAACTGATGATCGCTGGCTATGTCACTCTGGTCAGTTCTTGTAGATTCAGGTGACAGCATTGATTGATAGATTGCTGGTAAACGGTAACCTTCATCTTGGTTCATAGTTGGTTGATGTTTGTAGATGTCAATAGCCTCCTTGACTTTTCATTTGAATAAATTGGTCTCGATGTTAATGACTGAGGCATTGCTTGTGAGCATTGTATGTCCAATGGTTTGTGTGTGCTCTGGCACAGCCGAGGTAGAATTGGTTTTGATATGTTCTTTCACTCTGATGCTGAGGGGCTGTTTGGTTTCGCCTATATATGTGTCCTCGCATTGGTCACAGTCAATCTTGTAAATGACTCCGCAACGTTCATCTGTGGTCAGTTTATCTTTGGGTCTTGCTACTTGTGACCTTAAGGTGTTGACGGGCTTGTGGTAAGTTTTGATGTGTATATTCTGTTTTTCGACAGAAGATTATGGTCAGTTAAAACAACTGAGATGATTATGGTCAGTTAAAACAACTGAGATGGTTATGGTCAGTTAAAACAACTGAGATGATTATGGTCAGTTAAACCAACTGAGATGATTATGGTCAGTTAAGACAACTGAGATGATTATGGTCAGTTAAAACAACAGATGATTATGGCCAGTTAAAACAACTGAGATGTTTATGGTCAGTTAAAACAACGGATGATTATGGTCAGTTAAAACAACGGAGATGATTATGGTCAGTTAAAACAACAGATGATTATGGTCAGTTAAGACAACTGAGATGATTATGGTCAGTTAAAACAACATGATTATGGTCAGTTAAAACAACTGAGATGTTTATGGTCAGTTAAAACAACTGAAATGATTATGGTCAGTTAAAACAACTGAGATGATTTTGGTCAGTTAAAACAACTGAGATGATTATGGTCAGTTAAGACAACTGAGATGATTATGGTCAGTTAAAACAACATGATTATGGTCAGTTAAAACAACTGAGATGTTTATGGTCAGTTAAAACAACTGAAATGATTATGGTCAGTTAAAACAACAGATGATTTTGGTCAGTTAAAACAACTGAGATGATTATAGTCAGTTAAAACAACTCAGATGATTATGGTCAGTTAAAACAACTCAGATGATTATGGTCAGTTAAAACAACTGAGATGATTATGGTCAGTTAAATCTGAATTTAGCCACTTTTGATAATGTGATGCTTGTTGATCAAAGCAAGGCTCTAAAGTGACTTTCTTATAACTTCTAGACAAAAATTATTGTTTTCAAGATTTGATGTTTCCTTAAATTTTGAGGGTAAGAATAATATTGACTGGTCTTGTTAAATCCCAAAAGGAAAGTGAGCGGGACTGCTTGGCCCTGGATTTCTTACTTGAGAGAGAGCGAGGGCTGACCTCACTAACCTTGGTGATCAGACTTACTTTGGTAGTCAGCGTCATTTTGACCAGTGGTTAGCTGAGTTTTGCTTTCACATTCTAGCTATGTGTTTTGTTTTCTAACTAAATATATCTCGATCGTCAGAGCGTTCATCTGTCGTGAGCTTATCTCTAGTTCTGAGATAACTGACCAGAGTGACATAGCCAGCGACCATCAGTTAGTGCTGAAGAAGTGACCGATATGGTTATGAAAGTGACACAATTTCTACATTCAGAAGTTGAAACTAATCTTTTCTTATTATACATTAGTATACTTTATTGAGTTCTGGTTAGACAATGACCAGGGTTTTTTTGATCCATCAGTGAAGGATAGAATAGATCGACATAGCGATTCAAATGGCATATGGCATGCAGCAAAAATTAGATACATGTTAAAGGTTTTCGACGGGAAATTAATTCATCAAGAGCTTATCCAATCATATTAAAACTTTACAGATTTGTTCTCTACCATTATTGAATTGATTTTCTGCCAGAAGGAAGATGATTTTCAAAGTTTTCTCATACTTTTGTGTTTTGAGCTAAGTTTATTTTGCACCAAGAATTAGGTAAATGTTAAAGCTTTTCAATGCACATTTAATTTATCAAGGACTTGTCTGATCTCAATAAAACTTTATAGATTTGTTCTATGCTTAAAACTTATATAATTGAATAATCGTGAATAATTTCTACTGCATAAAATATTTCAATTGCAAACTTAATTACTTTTTAATGAAATCGGTCAGGAAAATTGACGTTTTGCTCAGTGAATGTATGCCCATTTGCATGACAAGAGAAAACTATTTTTGAAATTGTACCACTGGAATGACTGCCTCAAGAATCAAGTGATACATTTTCAAAAATAGTCATGTCTTGGCCTGCAAATGCACTTTTCTAAACACTATTTTAGCTTTCGTTGTTGTTATGCTTTTGTGGTTGGCAATTTGTTGTTTTGTAGCCAAGATGATTAATCGAGTAATCATGATTATTGTTAAATAACCGATCATGATCACTGAAAGCAACAAGCGCACGAGCCTAACAGTCACAGTCCTCTAGTTCTCGGGACAAGTCTATGTAGTTCATCGAAATGAGAAAATATTTTAATCAATTAAAGCATGTCATATAGTTGTGGGTTTTTTGTTTTTTTAATCTGTATATTGTGTTTATACAGACACCTTTACATTGGGCGGCTAAGCATGGGAAGGCCGAGATCGTGAAGATGGTGGCAGGTAAACCCGGTGTGAACGTTAACCAGAGATCGGTGAGTAGAAGTACACAATGTGTCAATGTAGTTAGAAATAATAAAATAATCTTAGGCGATCACATTATGGAATACTAACAATCGATAATCTGTCTCTTCACCCATCAATCGGTCTAGTTAATGGTCAAGGCAGCCAAATCTGGCCTCCACAGTGATATTGAGGAATATTCAATTGGTGGCCAAAAGAAGCAGTTATTCCAGTGGAAAATTGTCAAGAATAGTCTTCTCTTGACCTGCAAATGGACATTCACTATGAAAATATTTTTTTTCACATCAAGAGTATACTTACCTCCCTAATACTTTTGATATTGCTAAATATTGGCTTTCACTCAATAAACACTCAGATTAAAACAGTTAGGTGCCCCTACTGGGCAGGGAGTCAGAGCGTAGTCTGGCGGATGCCAGCCCCACCACCGCGCATGCGCAGACTAGCACTTCCTCTTTGCTAATTTATTGGCAGAGAGTCTACACATGCTTTTGTGCTAGTGCTTTTCGTGGCTCAATTCTAAGTGTTTTTGTGAAAGTTCAGAAGTGTTTATCCCTGATAAAGATGGCAGGAAGAGTGACTTCGCCAGAGGAGGGCCCAGGACCTTTAAATCAGGTGACTTCTAGTAAAATTAGCGAGTTTTGTCCCGTTGTAATGTGTTTCCGGGACTCGCGCTAAACGTGATAAGCGCCTTGTTTAGTTGGTTTATTTCAACTAGGTGCTATATAAGACTAATCTCTCTTTGTGTTTATGTCCACAGGTCTGTGTGAAGAAATATAATGGACATCACATCAGCAGAGGGTTTGTGTCTCTCCACCATGGTTCCATTTCCTACTAATACTGTTAGGTTATCTAACCAAAAATTCTATGTCCAGTGAGTTGGAGGCCTATTATAAAGGTCTTCTCACTTTGCCCTCTTGATCCAATTCCTTCCCCTAGAGGTGGAGAGAGTTAAGAGGCGTTCAGTTGGTGGAGTGCTCCAGTTCATCAGGTTGGATGGTTTGTCTAGACAAGGTGTCAGGTATCTAATTATTGATATGAGGTGATGTTAATTATTTAGAGGAAAGGGAGATAATTAACAGTATTTGCCATTGTTATCAGTATATATCTGATGGTTGTGTAGTCGAAATGTCCATTCTGCACATGTTCTGGTTAGAGATACAATTCGTCCTTGCACTGGGATGTTTGTTGGGGATCGGTTTTTTCCTGTCATAGGATTAATGACGTCATAATCAGCCTTGCTCTTTATTAACAATTAAAGTTGTCCGAAGCTGGTTTTCTGATAAATTATGGTCTTTATGATCATTTCCTTCTCTTGAGTTGGTGAGTTTCTAAGCTTAACTAGATTGCTCATACTCCTCGTCCTTTGGCCTTTTTCAGAGAGCTGGTTGTGCGTCCTGTGGACGGTTTTTGAAGGACAAGTTTGTGCCTCATCTCTGCTATCAGTGTAGCCCCTGTGGTCCCTTGATTAATTGCGAGATATGTAAGCACTGGGGGGGCGAGCTAATGTCCGAATTCTTGTGCTTGCAGGCGAAGGACAAGGTGGTGGAGGAGGAGAAGAAGAAGCTGAAAAAAGAGGTTGTAAGTAAGAAGGGTAAGAGGAAGGCCTCGTCCGCGGTGGACATGGAGGCCTTCCGGACCGAGATGTTGGGAGAGATGAGGAGGACAATAAAGGATTTGGTTCCAGAGTTGCTTCGTGGCATGCTTCCTGGACCAAATCCTTTGTTGGCCTCATCATCTGCTTCGGAGCAGGTAATCCCCACCTCTGAATCACCGTTCCTTAGTACGCTTCCGTTGTTTGAAGATTCAGAGGTGGCCCCATTAGAGGGGGCGTTCCACGACCCTGGCAGCAGGCTTATTGCCGTGCCCAATAGGGACCGTGGACGGTTGTCGCTGGAACCCGCGGGCTGCTTATCAGTCCAGGGGTATGCGCACACCGCGGGTGCCAGTACCTCGTATGGCACCTTCCCTGGCCAGTCCGGGTTAGCTCTCTTTGCTGACCCGGAGTCTAATCTGTCTGGCCAGGAGGATGACGATTACCTGTTGGGGTCGCCGTCTGAGGACGTGGCCATGGATTATGACGTCTGTGCACCCCTCGCGGGGAATACAGGCGCCTTATTCCACGGTTCTACTCTCCCAGGGGTAGAATCCACGGTTCAGACTGTGGCCCTGGGCGCTGAAGGCCAGCGTTACCGCATACCTCGGCTTGCCGAGAGTGTCGCTGGTGCTGGCCGGGGCCGTGGTGGGGCGGTATATGCCCCGCGCTCTACCACGGCGCCTGCTCCTGGTCAAGCCAGTGAGATTAGCATGCCGGTATTGTCAGGCCCGCATGCTCTCCCTGGCTCTTGTAGAGCGCTCGCAGCTAGCCACGGAGGAGGATTGGTCTGACGCTTGCCAGTGGTTGGTGAGTGTTAGACCAGATCTGCCCGTGGAGCAGTCGGCTAGCCAGCGTGATCACAGGCCGTGGTTAGCTGGTAAGCCTACTGCTAACGCTATGCCTTCTCTGCCGCTGGCAGAGCATGTCGTTGACATGTTCGAGGTGGCGGAGACGTCCATTAAGTCGAGTGGACGTCTCGCTAAGGCCCCGCGCGAGGTGGCCAGGCGTTGCCGCATCATGCCCCTGGACTACCAGCGGTACGGTGTGGTACCTAAGCCGAGCGTGGATGACCGCGCGGCTTTGGGTGAGGATGCGCGGCCAGGCTCCCGTTCTGACACGAGAGTCTTGTGTTCGAACGCGTTGCGTTCAGCAAATACCGCGTTGCGTGATGCGGAGGAGAGTGGGAGGGCTTCGATTGCCGCTCTGTCCCACGTCTCCCAGCTGTTACAAGGGGTAGTAACAGCATCCACATCGCGCCAGCCAAGTCCGGTCACAGTCCAGCGAGCCATCCAGGATGGTATCAACCTGGCTCTGGACTGTATGACGCGGGCGGTGACCAGGAGTGTCCGGGCAAGGCGCACTTTTGCCTTGGATAATCTGTGCCCGTCCCAGGACCTCTACAATAGGCTACTACGTACGCCTATGACAGGTCCTGGTCTCTTTGGAGGTGAGGGATGTAGGCACCTCCAGGAGACGGTTACTCTGGTCAATAACCAGAGGGCGCTGCGCGAGCAGTTTGAGGTGCTTCGTCGTGCCAATGTTCGCGCCGCACCCCCCTGCGTATCGTCCCCTGCAGGCTCGAGGTGGTAGTGGCCAGGTCAGAGGCCAACCACCATCGCAGCGTCGGCCTCGGCCGCGTGCGATTCGGCCAGCTGCGAGGGGGGCGCAGGCTCCTCAGGCGCAGTCAGCCAGGCAGCCGCCCGCGCACCGAGGTGCGCGCGGTGCTGGTCGTGGCGCGCGAGGATCTGGGCGGGGTAATCGTTCCTGATGGGACGGTTACCGCGGTGAGAACCACGCCGGTGTTTCTGGCAAAGGAGACAGTGCCGCTCTTGCACTCCTTATGTCCACCTCTATCCCTAGGTGGACCGGTGGGAGGCCGGCTAGCCGACCACATGCAAGAGTGGGAACGGTTAACTCAGGACCGTTTAGTCTTGCGATGGCTTTCAGTCGGGTATCATCCCGATTAGATGACAGGCCCGCCATCGCGACTGTCTCTAGTGCCGATCTGGACTCCAAATCCGAGAGATCCAGATCAAAGGTTGTGTATCGAGGAGGAAATAAATTCCCTCATACAAAAAGGAGCTATTCAGCCGGCACAGAGGTGTCCGGGCTTCTATTCAACCCTGTTCTTAGTAACAAAGAACACCGGAGGGTGGAGACCAATTCTCAACCTCAAGCCATTGAACAAGTTCATAGAGACGCCCAGTTTCAAGATGGAGACTGTGCGCTCGGTGTTGGCGGGGTTAGAGAGGGGAATGTGGACAGCGTCGATAGATTTGAAGGACGCTTATTTCCACATCCCCGTACACAGGAGTTTCCGTCGCTTCCTGAGATTTGCATTCCAGGGCAGACAGTGGGAATTCAGGGTGCTACCCTTCGGAATTTCCACGGCTCCTCGGGTTTTCACCCGTGTGGTTCTTGCGATCACCGCATACCTCCGCAGGAGAAGCATAGCAGTCCACACGTACATAGACGACTGGCTGTTGAAAGCACACACCCGGGAAAGTTTATCGGCCAGTCTGGAGATTGTTTTGAAAACTCTCACAGACTTAGGCTGGATGATCAATTTCCCAAAATCAGAGCTGACTCCATCCCAGAAGTTTGTTTACCTGGGGATGTTCTTCGATCTAGAGACAGGATATGTTTATCCTACTCAGGAGAGAGTTCAGAAACTCATCTCATTAATTCAGTCAGTGTGCGACAGTCGTCATGTCCTGGCACGGGTTTACTTGAGAATGCTGGGGTTGATGGTTTCATTGGAACCAGTCATTCCTCAGGCCGCCTTACGCAGGCGGCCGATCCAGTTATTTCTCATGACACAATGGACCCAGAGTACAGGTTCGCTGGACTCGAATGTGTCAGTGTTGGCGCCTCTGATTCATCACCTGCAATGGTGGTTGGACACAGAGAATCTCTTGGTGGGGTTTATGCTAACCCCTCCCCACCCTCAGGTGACTGTGTATACAGATGCATCGATGGAGGGCTGGGGAGCTTGCCTGGAAGAGTCCACGATATCAGGGCTTTGGAATCTGGAACAGTCAAAGGAACATATAAATCTACTGGAGCTAAGAGCAGTAGTCCTGGGCCTGGAACATTTCTTACAGAAAGTTCAGGGCAAGATTGTTCTTATTCGTTCAGACAACTCAACAGTTGTGACTTACATAAACCGCCAGGGCGGAACGAAGTCGCCCAGTCTCTGTATGATGACATGGAGACTGCTTTGTTGGTGCCTGGATCACCAGATTACCTTGAAAGCAGTTCATATTCCGGGAAGGTTAAATCTGCTAGCAGACTCATTGAGCCGAAGGATGAGTGTTTTACCCACGGAATGGCAACTAAATCAATGTGTGGCGGATCGTCTGTTCGACCATTGGTGGAAACCCAACATCGATTTGTTCGCAACGAAGAAGAATGCGAAGATGACGACGTACGTCTCTCCGATTCCGGATCCAAGCGCTTTCGCAACAGATGCGTTAGCTATCAGCTGGGGGAGAATGTATGCATACGCATTCCCTCCAGCAATCCTGATTCCAAAAATTCTTCAAAAAATCAGACAAGAGGAATGCCAAGTGCTTCTGATCGCCCCGGATTGGCCAAGCCGATCATGGTATACGGATCTGCTGGACCTTCTGGTCTGCAATCCGGTTCCTCTGCCTCTGATGGACGATATTATCTTCCAGGGCAAGGCCCTTCACAACAATCCGTCAATGTTCAGATTGACTGCGTGGATGTTGTCAAGGAATCTAGAATTAAGGAGGGCTTTTCTGAGCAAGCAGCCATGTTTATGGCCAAAGCCAGGAGGGGGTCAACCTCCAGAGCATATAATTATAAAATCAACAGATTTGCAGAATGGTGCTCAAAAAGATGTATTGATCCAATGGATTCATCTATTCAGGTAGTAGCTGATTTCCTCTGTCACCTCTATGATGCCTATAGCCTCAAGCCTAACTCTATTGCTGGTTATAAGTCAGCTTTAATGTCTGTTATTCCTTGCTTGGCTAAGAGGGGAAGTGATGAAGTAAATACATTAAATGTATTAATTAAAGGCATGGGCAATCTAAGACCAAGGAATCCACCTGTGATTCCGTCTTGGAGTTTATCGCTAGTGCTTCAAGTACTAGGTGATAAGCCGTTTGAACCACTTAGTTCCATTTCTATGAAACTATTAACACTGAAGACTGTGTTTTTAATTGCTGCGGCCTCGGCTAGGCGTAGGAGTGAAATTCATGCCTTATCAGCCGAGGATGACCGTTTTGTGGTTTCAGGGGAAGGCCTTAAGCTGCTACCTAGGATTAATTTCTTGGCTAAAAATCAGTCGTTGAAATATCCAGGTCAACCTATTGTTTTGCCTGCTTTAACTAGATATGATCCTAATTCTAAAGCATGGTGTCCCGTCCGGGCGCTTCGCCGGTACAAACAACGTACGGCGGAGTGGCGCACCGACCAGTCGGCGTTATGGTTGTCATATATTGAACCCCATGGCAGGGCTTCTAAGGACACCATTTCCAGGTGGATTGTAGAATGCATTCAGTTTTGCCATAAATCCGCCACCGGGAAGCAGGTTGACGTGGCCAAGGCTCACAGTGTCCGCGGCGTAGTGACATCCACTGCGCTATTTAATGGGGTCCCTGTGGATGATATTATGTCGGTGGCTCAGTGGCACTGTGAGTCAAGTTTTACAGACCATTATCTCCGTGACACCTCTAATCCTCTCGCCTTGTCGATTTTGAAAAAATAACTAGGCATATATTTTTGATGGGGTTTCCTCATTGCTTATATATTTCACAATTAATTTATGGAAACAACCACTAATTTGGGACTGCATCGTTCTTCACCTATGGGAAGAGGATGTCAGCAGCCATTTCAACAAGGTCAGTCTTGTGTATGTGTTGTCCATTGTTGATTGTCTTGTCACGTTACCCTTTATTAATATGATGATGGTTTTTGTGTATTTATGTGGTTCATTGTTGAGAGTATACGAAAATGGAGTTTTTTTCGTCTCTGTCCTGTAGTACATGGCACTTGTACGTAGAGAGCGTATAGGACATTGAGGTCATTCGACTCTTCCTCCCAGGAAGGAGGGGGGGGAGCGCATATGACATTCGGTCATCTCTCATTCATCGGGGGTGTTATCCGATGGTTAGTCAAATCCTGACTGTTTTTTCATACAGTTTCAGAAGTTTAAGTGCCTTAAACGCAGAAAAGCGTATAGGGATGAGCTGGTCTTTTGACCTCGCCTCCCTCCCGCCGAATTCACTGTCGAATTCTGGCAATATCAAAAGTATTAGGGAGGTAAGTATACTCTTGATGTGAAATAAACGAAATCACCCCACAGAGGCTCGGTCTTCAGGCTCTTTATAGTTGCATGTGTATCAGCCAATAAATTAGTCAGAGGAAGTGCTAGTCTGCGCATGCGCGGTGGTGGGGCTGGCATCCGCCAGACTACGCTCTGACTCCCTGCCCAGTAGGGGCACCTAACTGTTTTAATCTGAGTGTTTATTGAGTGAAAGCCAATATTTAGCAATATCAAAAGTATTAGGGAGGTAAGTATCAACTCTCTCGTGAAAAAAGAAATCCTTGATTTCGTTTAATTTTCATGACAAATTTTTGGTCATTAAAGAGAAAATATGTGACCTGCTATAAGATATGCTTTTGATCGTTCCTTAACACTTTAATGGTCAAAACCAGCCTCTGCAGTGATCTTGAGGAACATCCATTTGCAGGCCAAGAGAAGACTATTTTTGAAAACTTACCACCAGAATGACTGGCTCGATAACCGTTACAGGGTTAAGACATGTTCTTTTCTTATATAGTTTGGCTGTATCATAAACCTTTACCACTCTGATGTCAACATTTGTAATTTTCAAATTAAATTAAAAAATGAACGGGTGTACATTTTTCAACAAATTTGGTGGGAGATGGTGCTGTCGTAGACAGCAACATCTTCCAGCAAAATTGTTGAAAAATGTACACCAGTTTCTTTGATATTGACACAGTAAAATATAGAACATTGACATCAGAGTGCTAAAGGTAAATCAGGTCACTCATGCATTAACGTGACCTTATAATCAAATTACATTACTCTGACACCAGTTTATCCTATTGTAAAACAGCATGTAATTTAGTAATTGTTAAGCAACATCGTTTCCAAAATGTGCACCAGTTTTCTTGCTGGTGCCTTACCTTTCTGACATTAGTTTGATATATAATTTACATGTTTTTTTCTGCACAGAGTCGAGAGAAGTTTAACCGTATATAACTTTTAATATCGCTTGATTTGATATGCTATAATTGTTTAGTCTGGGAGACATAGTGTACTTAAAGTGAAGTATTTAATATACATGTAATTGCATTTGCATTTTGTTAAAAATCATTTGTTTTGTTTCCCCCATTCCCCTCTTTGTTCTGTTTGTCATGACATCACACTACAGCATGTAAGTACACCATATCAATTAAATGGATTTAAATGTCAATTATAGTTATTAGTTCAAACATGTTGCAATGGTAAGATTAAACCTTTAGTATAATGGTCAGTCCAGTCAAAATGGCTGCAACAGTGATCTTGCGAAAGGTGCGTTTACAGCCAAGGAGAATATTTTTGAAAATTGACCAATTCAAAAATGTTTTCTTGGCCTGCAGATGGGAATTTCCTGTGAGAAAATTCTAATTTCTTGACCAATTTCACCATTAAAAAAATCATCGATTCATCGGCTTCCAAATAAGAGCATCAAGACTCAAGAGTTCATAATTGTCTGTGAACCATGCACCCTCTCAGAGACCCACCCAGATTAAGATCTTGCACCCTATATACATGTCAAATCTTTGAATACTTTTCTCATAGTTGAAGGAACTTAGATGTTCTTGTTCCTAAGGTATATGACACTGCCTGATTTATATCATATGATGGCTATTTTATGAATGAGTGTTACAGAATAAGTTACTGCCTCGAGGCCCTGTATCATGAAACCCATAATAGTTATCTCTCTCTCTCTCTCTCTCCCCCTCCCTCCCTCCCTCTCCCTCTGCTAGCTAGGGTGTCTACTCCATACAGTCTAGTCAAGAATATTTTAAGCATAATGAGTGTTTCTCAAACAGTGGAGGGATATACAGTAACAGGAAACCTATCTATTATGATAGCAATATTGTCTTTCATGAAAGATATATTCAGTATTTAAGTTGTCGTGAGTTACACATTATATGTCATGATGCATGTTTTCATAGAATATATTACATGTATTTTAATTAAGTATGTGATTATATAAATCAAGTATTTAACCATGCCATTATGATGACTTATCAGGCCATGTTTTTACATCGGATTAAAAATTTTCTGGCTTAATCCATTATTAGAGCTTTGCTTACTCACCTTTCACAATTTTATCAGTGTTTTGGGCCCCCATACCCCCCATCCCCCCCCCTACCCCCCTTCCCCCCCCCCCCCAGATCCTCACAGCAAGCTTTCAGCGTCTTGTACAATTTTTGCCTGATTTTAAATCTTTTTCACTGTTTTCTGTTTGTATTTCCTGCTGATGTATTTGGTTCTGCTGTTGCCGTACATCATGTTTGCAGGGAGTAAGTATTCAGATGTTAATGCATTCTAATCATTTTATTCTGCATACATACAGAGACATGCACGCATGCACGCACGCACCCACCCACGCACCCACCCACCCGCCCGCCCGCCCGCCCACACGCACGCACGCACGCACGCGCGCGCGAACACACATAGACCGACTTGCGTCAGGTGCTCATTATGCATAGTTGTGTACAGGCGACATAAGATTTAAAGGCAGTCCATCTGTGTGTGGGTGTATGTGTGCGTGTTTGTTGGGCTAAAGTAAAATTGGTGTTCATCTGAATTTTGATCTTGAATTAAATTCAATATAATTTGTTTGGAGGTGGTGTGCAAACAATCTTTTGCTATTGCTAATCTTATTCATTGTACCCTTTTCAATAGAGTTGTGTATGTACTTATGACAAGTCCCATCTATCTGATCGTCTATCTATTTGTTTGTGTGTCTTGGGTCAGCAAGTCACCTGGTCACTAAATGCATACTGGAATACACATTTTTGCCGATAACTCTAAAGGAGTAATCACCAGATTTTACACGCATACATACATGCACACACCTACATACGCACGCGTGCACGCACATACGCCAAAACTGGTTTGAATGCGTCGAATATTTTCATGTGACCTTGCTCTTGAAGTTCTGAAGAACCCACTTCATCTAATGGTCACATGTCAAGATCGTCTTGATTTCTACTTGCTAAATCTTCAACACACATGCATAGGATGTTGCCATTTCGTCCTGAGAAATCTTCCAGATTTTGGGGTCAAATAGTCAGGTCAATGTTATCGAAGATGTTGAGTCGGCGAGACTCACAATTCTCTTCAATATTTGTTATTAATATGAACCAAGTGCAATGTGAAATTTCTATTTGAGAATTAAATCTGTTAAATATATTTAGCCTAGTGCCACTGGAGAGAGGTCATTTCACATCAAGAGTATACTTACCACTCTGATACTTCACGATATTTCCTAAATATCGACCTAGCTTTAATAATACTCAGAATTAAAATGAAACCGCCCCCACTGGGCAGGTTACACAACTGACAGACCAGCGGATGTGCAGCCCAAACTCGCACATGCGCGGGGCTGACTCATTCTCTTCTTAAAATATTGACCTGCCATTGCAACACGCTTTTTAGCCTTGCTTTTGCTTTCTGTCTTTTTGAAACTTTGAGTTGTTTTGCAACTTGTTTGACTGTTATATTAGTATGTCTGACGCTGCCAAGTCGCCGGAGGATGCTCCCAGTCCAAGCCATCAGGTTTAGTAAATTTATTGATAAAAGATTTGCGTGTTGACTCGGATGGTATTTCCGGGATTCGCACAATCTCGTGGATACATCTTTATTAGGCTAGCTCTTTTATGGGGGAGGCCTATATATTAGCTAACGCATGTGCTTTAATTTTCAGACACATGAGCTGATATTTGAAGGGTATCCTTTTATTTAAACAATATTTATACTTGGTTTCTGGGTCCTTCTATTTTATTATGAGTTTGCTGAGGGAGTTATTACCATAAGAAGTCATTTCTCCGCATTCTCCCTCCACCACAGGGTTTTTTGACTCAGGATCAGGTATTCCTGTGTTGTTTATCAGACTTCACTCGTCCTCAGAAGTCATCTTATGAGGTTATTTAGGAGAGAGAAAAAATTTCAGTCATTTTATTTCTAAATATTTTATAAGTTTTTTGACTGAGTATTGAGTTATTTATCTCTCTTGATGGTTCATTGTGTTTATAAAGTTCAATTACTAATGAATCTGTGTTCAGAGCTGTGAAGTCTAAAAAAGGTCGCCTCTCAAGTATTCAAGTTCAAATTCTTATGTCTCCCTTGTCTTCTTAAAGAAGTATAACAAGGTTTTAGGATTTGTTTACTTTTTGTCAGGCCTATAGTTTTTCCTATCTTTCATTTGATGGTCAAAAGATTTCCTTACGGATCTTATTAGCCTTCTGCAATTGGTTTTTTGGTTCGTCATAACTAAAAACTAATTGTTTCCATCTGTGTCTTTTCAGAGGGTTATTGAGAACAAATGCCCTTCCTGCCACCGTTTTGTGAAGGCCCGCTTTTTCCCTCATGACTGCACTAGGTGCAGTACGTGCGGGCCTCTTCTAAATTGCCATGGGTGTGAGTCGTGGCCGGTGGAGGTTTTAACTGATTTTTTAAATCAGCAGGTAAAGGACCGGGCAGCAGACGAGAAGAGGCGTCTGGAAAAGGAGTGTGGTAAGAAGAGGAAGGCGTCCATGCCAGACATGGAGGCCTTCCGTCTTGAAATGATGGGAGAAATGAAGAAGACGATCACGGATCTTGTCCAGGAGTTGCTTCGCAGCTTGCTTCCCGGGTCATTGTCTTCTTCATTTTCTCCGGGACAGAGTGTTTTCACTTCAAGCGTATACTTACCTCCCTAATACTCTTTGATATTGCTAAATATCAGCTTTCACTTAATAAAACACTCAGATTTAAAAAGAAAGGTGCACCTTATGGGCAGGTGGTCAGAAGTCAGTCAGGCGGATGCCAGCCCCACCACCGCGCATGCGCCAACTAGTACTTCCTCTTTGCTAATTTATTGGCAGAGGGGTCACACATGTTTCTTGCTCAAGGCTTTTCTGAGCTGTTTAATCGTTTAAGTAATATATTAGAAGTGTTTTATTAACCTGGAGTGATGGCAGATCGGATTATTTCGCCGGAGGAGCGCCCAGGACCTAGCCATCAGGTGACTTCTAGTATATTTTAGCGAGTTTATCCCGTTGTAATGTGTTTCCGTGACTCGCGTTTATCATGATAAGCGCTTAAAATAATTAGTTTATTTCAAAATGGTGCTATGAAATGCTAATCGCTCTTTGTGTTTATGTCCACAGGTATCTACCTTCGGTTGTTTAGGACATCACATTATCAGAGAGTTGGTTTTTCTCTCCACCAAGGTTCCATTTCCTACTAACATTGTTAGGTTTTCTAACCAAAAACTATGCCCAGTGAGTTGGAGGCCTCGGATGAAGGTCTTCTCACTTTGCCCTCTTGGTCCGCTTCCTTCCCCCTAAGGTGGAGAGAGTTAAGAGGTCATAATGTTGGTGGAGCGTCCGGTTCATCAGATCAGATGGTTTGTCTATGCTAAAGACTCGGGTACTCTAGTTATGATATGAGGCTTTTCAATTATATTTGAAAATATTTATAAAATCTTACTGCCATTTATCACTGTTTATCTGATGTTTGTATAGTTTGTATAAACTATCCTGTCTAGTTAGGATGTTCCGGATATGATTACAATTCGTCCTTACACCTGGAGGTTTTGTTTCGGATCGATTTAACTTCTTATTCTTGAAGTTATGATGTCATAATCAGCCTTGCGCCTTACTGTCAGTTATAAGTTTTGTCCAACTCTGATTTATTATCATTAGCTTGGGTCTTTATGGCCCCTTCCTCCTTGTTTATTTCATGTTGAGTTTTAATTCAATATCTGTAATACTCATTGTCTTCGTCCTCTGGTGTGTTTCAGAGGCCTGGTTGTCCTTTGTGGTAGGATGGATAAGTTATGCTTCCAGTGCAGCCCATGTGGGCCATTGCTTAAATGTGAGATCTGTAAAAAGTGTGGGGGGGGGGGGGAGAGCTAATGTCTGAATTTCTGTCATTGCAGACCAGAGAGAAGGCTCCAGAGGAGGAGAGGAAGAGTAAGAAAGAGGCTTCTGGTAAGAAGGGTAAGAGGAAGGCCTCGTCCGCTATGTATATGGAGGCCTTCCGTATTGAGATGATGGGAGAGATGAAGAGGACAATTAAAGATTTGGTCCCAGAGTTGCTTCGTGGCATGCTTCCTGGTCCAAATCTTTCGTTGTCCTCTTCATCTGCTCCAGAGAAAATAATCCCCGCCTCTGAATCGGTACTATTTAGGGACCTATCAGTTTTCAACCATGATTCAGAGGTGGCCCTAATAGAGGGTGAAATCCATGGTAAGAACACTGGCAGCAGGCTTGCCGCGCCGGTTGTTCGTGGTCAGGTGTCGCTGGAACCTGCCTGCTTATCAGGCGTTGATTATCCGCACCCTGCAGGTACCAGTTCCTCCTATGGTACCTCTCCTGGCCAGTCCGGATTAGCATTCTTTGCTAACCTGGAGTCTAATCTTTCTGGCCAGGAAGAAGATGATTATCTGCTGGGTTTTCCTTCTGGCGCCGTGGCAATGGACATTGACGTACATGCACCCCTCGCGGGGAACACGGGCGACATTGTCCACGGTACTACTCACGCAGGAGTAGCGTTCACGGCGCAGAAGGTAGCCCGGGCTGGTTCTGATGGCCAGTTTTTACCGCATACCTTGGCTTGCTGATGGTGTAGCAGGTGCTGGCCAGGGCCATGGTGTGGCGAAATTTTCCCCACGCAATACCATGGCGCCTGCTCCTGGTCAAGCCAGTCAGTTTGGCATGCCTGTTCTTTCAGGCCCGCATGCTTTCTCTGGCTTGCCAGGCGTATCAGTTCCACCAGCCACATACACACCTGTGATTGCTCAGGAGGATGACGAAGGCCCTCGTCTTGTAGAGCATTCGCAGGTGGCCACGGAGGAAGACTGGTCTGACGCTTGTCAGTGGCGTGTCAACGTCAGGCCAGATCTTGCCGTGGATCAGTCGGCCGGTCAACAGGACCGGTGCCCGTGGCTGGCAGGAAAGCCGACTGTTAACGCTATGCCATCTTTGCCGTTAGCTGATCATATTGTTGATATGTTCACTGCGGCGGAGGTATCCATTAAGGCACATGGACGTTTAGCGAAGGCCCCCCGTGAAGTGGCAAAGCGGTGCCGTATTACAGCTGATCAATATCAGTTATACGATGTAGTACCGAAGCCGAGCACGGATGACCACGCTGTGCTGGGTGAAGATACGCGGCCAGGTTCCCGGTCTGACATGGGAGCACTGTTCGAACGATTTGAGAGTTCGGGGGCGTCTATTTCAGCGCTTTCGCATGTCTCACAGTTGTTACAAGGGTTGTAACGGCATCTGCATTACATCAGCCTAGTCCGGTGACTGTCCAGAGAGCCATCCAAGATGGAATTAACTTGGCTTTGGACTGTTTAACCCGGTCTGTAACCAGGAGTGTCCGGGCGAGGCGCACGTTTGCTCTTGACAACTTGTCCCCGTCCCAGGATTTGTATAATAGGCTGCTGCGTACACCTATGACAGGTCCTGGTCCTTTTGGAGGTGAGGGATGTAAGCATCTCCAGGAGACGGTTACCCTGGTCAATAACCAGAGGGCATTACGTGAGCAATTTGAAGTGCTTCGTAGAGAGCGCGTTCACGCAGCTCCCCCTGCGCTTCATCCCCTGCAGGCTCGAGGTGGCCAGGTCAGAGGCCAGCCACTGGCGCAGCGTCAGCAACGCCCGCGTGCGCTTCGGCCAGCAGCGAGGGGGACGCAGGCTCCTCCGGCGCAGTCATCCAGGCAGCCGCCCGCGCACCGTGGTGCGCGCGGTGCGGGCCATGGTGCGCGAGGAGACAGTGCCACTCTTGCGCTTCTTATGTCCGCCTCTCTCCCTAGGTGGACCAGTGGGAGGCCGATTGGCCAACCACATGCAAGAGTGGGAATGGTTGACTCAGGACCATTTAGTCTTGCGATGGCTTTCAGTCGGGTATCCTCCCAACTGGATAACAGGCCCACCATCATGACTGTCTCTGGTGCCGGTCTGGACTCAAATTCCAAGGGATCCAGATCAGCGGTTGTGTATAGAGGCGGAAATAAATTCCCTCATACACAAGGAAACAATTCAGCCGGCGCAAAATTGCCCGGGCTTCTATTCAACCATGTTCTTGGTAACGAAAAGCACTGGAGGGTGGAGGACCAATTCTCAACCTCAAGCCATTGAACAAGTTCATAGACACACCCAGTTTCAAGATGGAAACTGTGAGATCGGTGTTGGCAGGGTTGGAGAAGTGAATGTGGACAGCTTCAATAGATGTGAAGGATGCTTATTTCCACATCCCCATAGTGAGGAGTTTCCGTCGCTTCCTGAGATTTGCATTCCAGGGCAGACAGTGGGAATTCATGGTGTTACCCTTTGGAATTTCTATGGCTCCTCGGGTCTTCACCAGGGTGGTTCTTGCTATAACAGCATACCTCCGCAGGAGAAGCATAGCAGTCCACACGTACATAGACGACTGGCTGTTAAAAGCACACAACCAGGAAAGTTTATCAGCAAATCTGGAGATAGTTTTGAAAACTCTCACAGATTTAGGCTGGATAATAAATTTTCAAAAATCAGAGCTGACTCCATCCCAGAAGTTTGTTTACCTGGGAATGTTCTTCGATCTGGAGATAGGATATGTTTATCCTACTCAGGAGAGGGTACAGATACTCATCTCAGTAATACAGTCAGTGTGCAACAGTCGTCATGTCCTGGCATGGGTTTATCTGAGAATGCTGGGATTGATGGTTTCTTTGGAACCAGTCATTCCTCAGAAGGCCTTACGCAGGCGGCCGATCCAGTTATTTCTCATGACACAATGGACCCAGAGTACAGGTTCACTGGACTCGAGCGTGTCAGTGTTGGAGCCTCTAGTTCATCACCTTCAATGGTGGTTGAAGACAGAGAATCTCCTGGCGGGGGGTAATGTTAACCCCTCCTCACCCAACGATGTATACAGATGAGTGTGTTTAGCAGTGACACCCACGCTGCTTTCAAAAAAAAATAATAAAATTTAAAAAAATAAAAAATAAATAAATAGCTAGCATTCTAATAATTGTATATCATTTGTACACAGGATATAATACATGTATGTAAACTTTTGACTAATAACTGACTATTTCTACTTGTAATATGTTGTATATATTCGTACATAGTATGATTTGTGTGTAAGTGTACTTGCAGTGTTTTTCACTGTCAGTTTGTCTGTGTATGTGCGTGTGTATGCATGTGTGTGCATTCTTTCTGAGGGCCTCGGGAAGATCAGATTTTACTGACGTTGTTTACCCTCATTAAATAAAGATTATTATTATTATTATTATTATTATTATTATTATTATTATTATTATGCATCGATGAAGGGGTTGGGAGCTTGCCTGGAAGAATCCACGAGATCAGGGCTTTGGAATCTGGACCAGTCAAAGGAATATATCAATCTACTGGAATTACGAGCAGTAGTCCTGGGCCTGGAACATTTCTTACAGAAAGTTCAGGGCAAGAGTGTTCTAATTCGATCAGACAACTCAACAGTAGTGACTTAGATAAACCGCCAGGGCGGAACGAAGTCGCCCAGTCTGTATGATGACTTGGAAACTGCTTTGTTTGTGCCTGGATCACAGTCTGGTCTGCCTCTGATGGACAATATTATCTTCCAGGGCAAGAACCTTCACAACAATCCGTCAATGTTCCAATTGACTGCGTGGATGTTGTCAAGGAATCTAGAATTAAGAAGGGCTTTTCTGAGCAAGCAGCCATGTTCATGGCTAACTTCAGGAGGGGGGTCAACCTCCAGAGCATATAATTATAAAATCAACAGATTTGCAGAATGGTGCTAAAAAAGATGTATTAATCCAATGGATTCATCTATTCAGGTAGTAGCCGATTTCCTCTGTCACCTGTATGATGCCTATAGCCTCAAGCCTAACTCTATTGCTGGCTGTAAGTCAGCATTAATGACAGTTATCCCTTGCTTGGCTACTAGGGGAAGTGATGAAGTAAATACATTAAATACTTTAATCAAAGACATGGGCAATCTAAGACCAAGGAATCCCCCAGTGATTCCGTCTTGGAGTTTATCACTAGTGCTTCAGGTGCTAGCTGATAGGCCGTTTGAACCACTAAGCTCCATTTCTATGAAAATGTTGACTCTTAAAACTGTATTTCTAATTGCTGCGGCCTCGGCTAGGCGTAGGAGTGAGATTCATGCCTTGTCAGCCGAGGCAGACCATTTTGTGGTTACATGGGAAGGCCTTAGGCTTCTACCCAGGATAAATTTCATGGCGAAAAACCAGTCTTTGAAATATCCTGGTCAACCGATAATTTTACCAGCTTTGACTAGGTTTGATCCTAATTCAAAACTATGGTGTTCAGTCCGAGCATTAATCTGGTACAAACAACGTACTCAAGATTGGCGGACGAACCCAACAGCGGTATGGTTGCCATATATTGAGCCCCATGGCAGGGGCGTCAAAGGACACCATTTCCAGGTGGATTGTAGAGTGTATTCAATTTTGCCATAAATCCGCCACAGGTAAACAAGTTGACATGGCCAAGGCTCACAGTGTCCGAGGTGTAGTGGCTTCCACTGCCCTATTTAATGGGGTACCTGTGGATGACATTATGTCAGTAGCTCAGTGGCACTGTGAGTCACGTTTTACCGACCATTATCTCCGTGACACCTCGAATCCTCTCGCCTTATCGATTTTGAAAAACTAATCTAGGTGTACATATTTTGATGAGGTATCCTCATTTTTTATATATTTCACATTTAATCAATGGAAACATCTACTTTATGGGCTGCATCAGTCTTCACTAATTGGGAGATGATGACAGCACCAATCTTCCACAAGGTCAGTCTTGTGTGTGTTGTCCATGGTTTTAATGTCACGTGACCCTTCATTATTAATATGGTGATGGTGCATGTTTTATGTGGTTCATTATTGAGAGTATACAAAAATGTAGCCTTTTCGTTTAATGTCCTATAGTACATGGCACTTGTACGTAGAGAGCGTATGGGACATTGAGGTCATTCAGTCTTCCTCCCAAGAGGAGGGGGGGGGGGGGGGGGGGGGAAGCGCTTATGACTTTTGGTCATCTCTCAGCCATCGGTTTGTGTTAGCCGATGTTTTCCTATCTATTCCTGATTGTGTTTCCACACAATTTCAGAAGTTTAAGTGCCTTAATTGCAGAAAAGCGCATAGAGAAGAGCTGGTCTTTTGACCTCGCCTCCCTCCCACCGAATTCACTGACGAATTCTGGCAATATCAAAGAGTATTAGGGAGGTAAGTATACTCTTGAAGTGAAATAAACGAAATCACGATTTCTTTTTTCACGAGAGAGTTGATACTTACCTCCCTAATACGGTTTAAAGGCACACACTCAAGAAAGTCTATCAACAAATCTGGAGATAGTTTTGAAAACTCTTACAGATCTAGACCGGATAATCAACTTTCAAAAGTCAGAGCCGACTCCATCCCAGAAGTTTGTTTACCTGGGCATGTTCTTCGATCTAGAGATAGGATATGTTTATCCATCTCAAGAGAGAGTAGAAACACTCATCTCAGTCATACAGTCAGTGGGCAACAGTCGTCATGTCCTGGCACGGGTCTACTTGAGAATGTTGGGGTTTCTTTGGAACCAGTCATTCCTCAGGCAGCTTTACGCCGGCAGCCGATCCAATTATTTCTCATGACACAGTGGACCCAGAGTATCTTTTATTCACCACATTCAATGGTGGATGAAGAGAGAAAATCTCATGGCGGGGGCGACGTTGTCACCTCCCCACCCTCAGTTAACGATGTACACAGATGAATCAATGGTGGGATGGGGAGCTTGCCTGGAAGAAAACAAAGTATCAGGGCTTTGGAATCTGGATCAGTCAGAAGAACATATCAATCTGCTGGAAATGTGAGCAGTAGTCTTAGCCATGGAATACTTCCTAGAGAAGGTCAGGGGCATGAGTGTTCTGGTTCGATCAGACAATACAACAGTAGTGAATTACATAAACCGCCAGGGCGGAACGAAGTTGCCCAGTCTCTGTATCATGACGTGGAAACTGCTTTGCTGGTGCCTAAATTATGGGATTTCCCTGAAAGCAGTTCATATTCCAGGAAGGCTAAATCTATTAGCAGACTCATTGAGCCGAAGAATGAGCATTCTTCCCACTGAATGGCAACTAAATCAATGTGTGGCGGATCGCCTATTCAACCACTGGGGCAAGCCCAACATAGATTTATTCGCAATGAACAAGAATGCGAAGATGACGACGTACGTCTCCGATTCCAGATCCGAGCGCTATCGCAATAGATGCGTTAGTTATCAGTTGGGAGGGAATGTATGCATACACATTCCCGCCAGCATTCCTGATTCCAAAAGTTCTCCAGAAAATCAGACAGCAGGAATGCCAAGTGCTTCTGATCGCCCCAAATTGGCCAAGCCGATCATGGTATACGGATCAGCTGGACCTTCTTGTCTGCAATCCTGTTCCTCTGCCTCTGATGGACAATATAATCTTCCAGGGCAAAGCCTTGCACAACAACCCGTCAATGTTCCAATTGACTGCGTGGATGTTGACAAGGAATCAGCAGTTAAAGAGGGTTTTTCTGAGCAAGCAGCCATGTTTATGGCAAAAGCCAGAAGGGGGTCAACCTCCAGAGCATATAATTCTAAAATCAACAGATTTGCGGAATGGTGCTCAAAAAGATGTGTTAATCCAATGGAAGCATCTATTCAGGTAGTAGCCGATTTCCTCTGTCACCTTTTTGATGCCTATAGCCTCAAGCCTAACTCTATTGCTGGCTACAAGTCAGCTTTAATGTCAGTTATCCCTTGCTTGGCTATTAGGGGAAGTGACGAAGTATGTAATCTAAATACTTTAATCAAAGAAATGGGTAATCTAAGACCAAGGAATCCTCCAGTGATTCCGTCTTGGAGTTTATCGTTAGTACTTCAAGTATTAGCAGATAAACCCTTTGAACCACTAAGCTCCATTTCAATGAAAATGTTGACGCTTAAAACAGTTTTTCTGATTGCTGCAGCTTCAGCCAGACGAAGAAGTGAAATAATGCTTTGTCAGCAGAGCCAGAGCGTTTTGTTGTGACATGGGAAGGCCTTAGGCTTCTACCTAGAGTTAACTTTATGGCGAAGAACCAGTCTTTAAAATATCCTGGTCAGCCTATAGTTTTACCCGCTTTGTCTAGGTTTGATCCTAATTCAAAGGCTTGGTGTCCAGTCCGTGCATTAACGTGTTATAAACAACGTACACAGGAATGGCGGACGGACCCTAGATGCTTTATGGCTATCTTACATTGAACCCCATGGGAGAGCTTCTAAAGATACCATTTCTAGGTGGATTGTGGAATGCATCCAGCATTGCCACAAAGCCGCCACGGGTAAACAAGTTGACATGGCCTAGGCCCACAGTGTCCGTGGCGTAGTGACATCTACGGTTCTGTTTAATGGAGTGCCGGTGGATGACATTATGTCAGTAGCACAATGGCACTGTGAGTCTAGTTTTACAAATCATTACCTACGTGACACGTCAAATCCACTTGCCTTATCGATTTTACATAAACGTTAATTCTGTATATAAATTTGTAAATATTGTACAGAAGGCCGTTGACTCACACTCAGTGCAATTTATTGGGGGGAATCCCCGCTTTTCTGTACTGTACCTATCATCGCCAGCGGTGATCAAAGGGGAATTTCGTAAAAAAAAAGTTAGTCCTATATTTGGTGATGGTTATTTTTTGTGACGCTTTTTATATTACTTACTAAAATGATGATGGTTTTGTGTTCTTTGTGGTTCCATCTGAGAGTATACAAAATGAAGCTTTCGTCCGATGTCTTATAGTACTTTAACACGAGTACATAGAGAGCGTATAGGACATTGAGGTCATCGCTCCCTCTTTAAAAGGGGAGGGTGAGCGGATGTGAAACGGTCATTACTCTTAACATCGGTCGTGTTATCCGATGTCCAAATCATTTCCTGATTTTGTTTACAT
The DNA here is from genome assembly GCA_034401795.1 of Chaetoderma sp. LZ-2023a. Lineage (NCBI taxonomy): Eukaryota > Metazoa > Mollusca > Caudofoveata > Chaetodermatida > Chaetodermatidae > Chaetoderma > Chaetoderma sp. LZ-2023a. The sequence goes on from CM067367.1 coordinate 110,004,395, forward strand.
ACGCAATTTCAGATGTTTGTTGTGCTCTAAAAGCAAAAGCTTGCTCTTCCAGGGATGAGCCGGTCTTCTGACCTTCGCCTCCCTCCCGCCGAATTCTCTTACGAATTCTGGCTATATCATGAAGTATCAGGGTGGTAAGTATACTCTTGATGTGAAATAAACGAAATCACAGATTTCTTTTTTCACGAGAGAGTTGATACTTACCACCCTGATACGATCCTGGCCTCTCCACCCCACAGAGGCTCGGTCTATCGGCGTTTTATGTTGCAATTAGGTCAGCCAATATTTTGGAATAGAATGAGTCAGCCCCGCGCATGTGCGAGTTTGGGCTGCACATCCGCTGGTCTGTCAGTTGTGTAACCTGCCCAATGGGGGCGGTTTCTTTTTAATTCTGAGTATTATTGATGCTAGGTCGATATTTAGGAAATATCGTGAAGTATCAGGGTGGTAAGTATCAACTCTCTCGTGAAAAAAGAAATCCGTGATTTCGTTTATTGTTTTGGAAGGTCCATTGTATTATTATTATTATTTTTATTATTATTATTATTATTATTATTATCGTTAACACCCTCACCCCATACAGGGAAGAGCGTATTGCCTTCGTGTCTGTCTGTGGATTTCTCTGTCCAGAACTGTATCTAAGAACTACTGACCTAATTTGGCTGAGATTTTAACACATCAAAGGGTTTTACCATGAAAGATGATTTCTAGACTTTAGCCATTATCCGGACAAAATACCTCAACCCAAATCGGATTAATTTCTGTATCTATGGATATTATTATTATTATTATTATTATTATTATTATTATTATTTGTTCAGGGTTATACACCACTCCATCTGGCCGCCATCCATGGCCATGAGGATATCATTGAACTGCTGGTACAGACATATTGTAAGTGGTGCAACAATCCATAATCCATAGACACATTTCCAAGTATTTACAATCTTAGGTTGTCATCCAGCTGTGATGTAGTCTTGCCATCAAGGTCACAATGATCCAATGCGACCCAATTAAGGCATTGCATTGCCGAATGATAACTCATGTTCTCCTAAAGGCATTTTAACAATACTTGTAGGTCTGAAAAACCTATTGCTTTTTGGTTAAGAGGGCAAAGTCATGGTGACTTGTACCGTTTCTTGGTGATAGTTCCAGTCAAGGGACCGTCGTTAAACTTGTCATGTATTTTTGCCTTGGATATTCAAGGAACTGTATTAATTCAATTTGGCATGAAACGGTCATGGTGACCCTTGTAAGAAGTGTGTTGCTATGGATGGGTGGAGGGCATATATTTTATCAGTCTCTGATTGTTATTCTTGTTCTTGTTTATTTTTAGTGGCAGACTCAAATATTCGGGACTACAGTGGGAAAAAGCCAAAACAGTACTTGAGAAACTCTGCATCAACGAGGACACAACGTAAGCATCTTTTGTCGTTCTCGCCCGCTGATCATAAAAAGCGTCGTCCTACTTTTGTGCTTCGTAACCATGATTCCCCACACCGGCTTGTTGCTACCCTTAAGCTAACTGACACTAGTGTTGAGTCTACTTCATCATCATCTTCGTAGAAGACGTGTTGTTGTTGTTGTAGATTTGTTATGTTCAGATTAATGTTCTGTGTTTAATCGTCAATGTTTGTCATGTCATTATTAGTTTGTGTTTGTAGATAAAATAGTGGAGAAATACCAATTAACATAGTTTAATACAAATTATAAATAAGAAAAATGGAACAAAATATTGGACATAGTCTTAATTGTGTATTGACAATATATAATGTAATAATTATAATAATTTACAGAGATTTGTAATGCGCTTGATAGAAAAATGCTCTAAAGCGCACATAGTAAAAACTAGGTGAACAAAATATCACCCTGTTTTATACAATTCATTTAACTTTTCGATAAATTTAATGCCAAAAATGAAACTAGAAACATTTGAAAATGATAAATGAGAGCGGTACATATTTTGTATCAATGAAGCATGTACCCCTTTTAATGGTCAAACTTTATCCAAAAAATTAAAATTTACTCAATAAATGTCCTTTTGAAGGGTTATGAGAAGACTTTGTAAACTTACCACTGGAATGACTGACTCAATCGAGCCAGTCATTCCAGTGATAAGTTTGCAAACATTCTCGCTTGTCTGCAAATAGGGTTTGTTCAAGACCAGACCATTTGCATGGCTGGTTTTTACCGGCTTGACCAATAAAGGGTTAATGTTTTGATATTTGTGTAACGCTGTTGGTATTTCCCCAGGTTTAGAAGTAGATGTATTAATGTAATTCCCTGCTCTGTTTTGCACTAGCATTGTGGCATGCAATATCATAACTATAATGGTATCTAACAGTATTTTGGTTTTTTTAAATGTTATTTATTTATTTTGAATATTTTCACAATTATTGAATTTGGCATGCTTACTTTGTATTATGAACTAAAGATATATGCTTTGCGATGTTTGAGCTAAGTGTTAGAATTTGCTTATATTTACTTGTATTACTTGACTACTAAACACAGAGCTAATACATAACACCCTAACAATGGGCAATAACAACATTTAACAATAAATTAAGGATCTATTTTTAAATTAATTTGTATTATGGTTAACCTTAATTGAGGACAGTCCCGTTACTAATCGCAAGTGGGCAACTCAATTCTAAATGTTTCAGAGATTTTAAATTATAGAAACAGTAGCTATTGTTTGTTCAGCATCATCAACTTCAAAGGAAACTATGATTTTTGTCAAGCGCTATACGAAATGGAGGATGGCGCGACAGCGATGCCAATGGTCTCCGCCGTGTGGCATACAGCGGCCGATCTAAAAATTAACTAGAATGAATTTACAATCAACATTTAATTCACCGGGGGGTCATCTGATTTCATTCCAGTTTGCATCTTACTGAAATTAAGTTTGGCATTTATTCATACTTTTCTGAAGTTTAAACTATGTTTGAATGATTTGTGACAAGAATGCCATTGGAATTTTAAGCTTGTCACTGGAAATTTAAATCACCATGACCACGCCTGAATTCAATGGGACTTACAAATGTGTCCTATACAGTGATTGATTGCATCCATTCCACGTGATAAGAAATAATGTTTTATATTTTTTCATATATTTTCAAGGTTTTGATTTTGTTTTGATTGATCTCATTAGTCAATAATTAGGTAGAAGATTCTTAACATCAAATTTGTTCAAGAAAATTTCAATTTTCTCAGTGAAATTTCCCTTTGCAGACCAAGAGATTATTTTTGAAAATTTATCACTGAAATGACTGGCTTGTTTATCGAGCCAGTCATTTCAGTGATAAATTTTCAAAAATAGCCTCATTGTCTGCAAATGAACATTTCTCAAGAGCACTGGAAAAGGCGTTTTGGGCTGACTTGGGTGTTAAAGGGTTAATCAAAATTTACATCGCCAAAGGCTTAAGCAATCTTAATGAAAATTTACAGATTTGTTCTCTGCAGTCCTTGCACCGCACGTATTGTGCTGAAAAATGAAAGGGCTTGACATGCGAGATGCATTTTTGTAGTTCCAAAGCATATACAGAATGTTCTGTTAACATAGTACATAGTGCACTTATCACAGGTTGTATCAACTCTATTTTGCTCTATGCGTCCTTAAAATACGTCGTTAAGGAATCTTTGACTGTGTTTTCTAGTTTATTTTATTTATTCTTCAATTTTATCTCATGTTATGTAAAACGCCAAAGAATGTGGGTGACTGTTTAGATTAGTAGTATTACTAGCCTCGATTTGGAGCTAAATGACTGAATGAATAATTTGTTCACATTTCTTTTCTTCAAAAACAAAATCATGTCTAATCTAACATATACAATTATCACTTTATGCGTTTTTCGACAATGAAATATTCTGTATTTAGTGTCAGAATATATCAGTTGGAAACTGCAAATAAAACTAGTTGATGTGTTATTTTAATGAAACAACAACAACTTCAGTACCACTCAGAAATAACTAAACATTTCCAAACATAAAACACTCTGTTAGTACATTATTGAACACGATTTAAGAGATAGTTTGTTCAATATTTTAACGTAATTGGATTTGCCTAAGGCAGCAATGTCTTCTAATCTAATTGTGTTCAAAATATTCAACAGTACATTTTGTTTTGGAAACATGTCAGGTTAATTGTGAGATGTACTGAAGTTTTAACTGAAGTTTGGTAACTCACTGTCTTTATTCAATCCTGGCATGAGAAAGCATATTTTTATATCATCATAAACATATGTATTTTGAATATTAAGTAGTTTTTGTGTATTCTAGTTCCTTTGTTTTTAATGGGGTTTTTATTTTTCTATTTATATTATAGCTTTTTGTTGTGAAAGTGCAAGTTTACATATCATTTTATTTGCGTGTCATACTCAGTGGTAAATTTTAATGTAAAGGTCTCTAAGCCAAAGTTATTTTTCCTTGTCATATTCTCATTATTATACATGAATAAAGCACAAAAATTTACCCAATAAAAAATACTAGATCTTTATAGGGCATATTATTTTATTTGGACTTCAGATTGTACATATACCTGAATAGGATGATCTAATTTGGGGTGTTTAGATATCTGTGACATGGCCCTTGGATGTCTGGATGGCCATACAAAGGTCTGTGGGATGTCTGGACGTGGAAGGCCCATGAGGTATTTGAATCCCCATGACAGGCTCTTGAATTACTTAGATATTCATAACATGAGTTTGGGTTCTTTTGAATACCCATAACAACATTTTGGGGTGCTTACATAAATGTACATTACATTAGCTTGTGTCATTTGGTCATCCATGTCCAAATCATGGATCAATTGGCCATCCATGTCAAGACCTTGGATGATTTGATCATCCATGTCAAGACCATGGATCATTTGGCCATCCATGTCGAGACCATAGATCATTTGGCCATCCATGTCCAGACCATGGATCATTTGGCCATCTATGTCAAGACCATGGATCATTTGTTCATCCGTGTCAAGACCATAGATCATTTATCCATCCATGTCCAGACCATAGATCATTTGGTCATCCATGGCATGACCTTGTGTAATTTGGCCATACAAAGGTCTGTGGGATATGTGAATGTGGAAGGCCCATCAGGTATTTGAATCCCCATGACAGGCTCTTGAATTACTTAGATATTCATATCATGAGTTTGGTTTCTTTTGGATGTCCATAACAGGATTTTGGGGTGCTTACATAAATGTACATTACATTACCTTGTGCCATTTGGCCATCCATGTCAAGACCATGGATCATTTAGTCATCCATGTCAAGACTATAGATCATTTAGTCATCCATGTCAAGACTATGTATCATTTGGTCATCCATGTCAAGACCATGAATCATTTAGCCATCCATGTCAAGACCTTGTATCGGATCATTTATCCATCAATGTCAAGACCATAGATCATTTAATCATCCATCTCAAGACTATGGATCATTTAATCATCCATGTCAAGACCATAGATCACTTGGCCATCCATGTCACGACCTTGTGTCATTTGGCCATACAAAGGTCTGTGGGATGTCTGGCCGTGGAAGGCCTATGAGGTATTTGAATCCCCGTGACAGGCTCTTGAATTACTTAGATATTCATAGCATGAGTTTGGGTTCTTTTGGATGCCCATAACAGCATTTTGGGGTGCTTACATAAATTTACATTACATTACCTTGTGTCATTTGGCCATCCATGTCCAAATCATGGATCATTTAGCCATCCATGTCAAGACCTTGTGTCATTTAACCATCCATGTCAAGACCATGGATCATTTAGCCATCCATGTCAAGACCTTTGTCATTTGGCCATCCATGTCAAGACCTTGGATCATTTAGCCATCCATGTCAAGACCTTGTGTCATTTGGCTGTCCATGTCACGACCTTGTGTCATTTGACCATCCATGTCAAGACCATGGATCGTTTAGCCATCCATGTCAAGACCTTTGTCATTTGGCCATCCATGTCAAGACCATGGATCATTTGGCCATCCATGTCATGACCTTGTGTCATTTGACCATCCATGTCAATACCATGGATCATTTAGCCATCCATGTCAAGACCTTTGTCATTTTGCCATCCATGTCAAGACCATGGATCATTTGGCCATCCATGTCACGACCTTGTGTCATTTGACCATCCATGTCAAGACCTTTGTCATTTGGCCATCCATGTCAAGACCTTTGTCATTTTGCCATCCATGTCAAGACCATGGATCATTTGGCCATCCATGTCAAGACCATGGATCATTTGGCCATCCTTGTCCAGACCATGGATGATTTGGCCATCCATGTCAAGACCATGGATCATTTATCCATCCATGTCCAGACCATGGATCATTTGGCAATCCATGTCACGACCTTGTGTCATTTGGCCATCCATGTCAAGACCGTGGATCATTTGGCCATCCGTGTCAAGACCTTTGTCATTTGGCCATCCATGTCAAGGCCATGGGTCATTTGGCCATCCATGTCAAGACCATGGATCATTTAGCTATGCATGTCAAGACCTTTGTCATTTGGCCATCCATGTCAAGACCTTTGTCATTTAGCCATCCATGTCAAGACCTTGTGTCATTTGGCCATCAATGTCACGACCTTGAGTCATTTGGCCATCCATGTCAATACTGTCTGTCATTTGGCCATCCAAGTCACACGACCTTGTGTCATTTGGCCATCCATGTCATGACCTTGTGTCATTTGTCCATCCATGTCACGACCTTGGATGATTTGTCCATCCATGTCAAGACCTTGTGTCATTTAGCCATCCATGTCAAGACTATGGATCATTTAGCTGTTCCTGTAAGGATGGCGATTATGATAGTATTTCCTCAAGATTGATGCATTTGTGAAAGAGTTAGTCTTGTTGTTTAGTTTAAAGTTGAACAAATATTTGGTCACCATTCAGTAGTATTAGATTGTCGTCACAGATTTGCATAAGATTGTTTATGTCTAGTCAGTAAATATGTTCCTAATATTGATGGGATCCAACGCTATCTCAGATCCGCTCACTCTACGCGTGTTTGAATCGATGTTAACACTGTTTCAAGGTAACCATATAGGTAAGCTGTTGAATATTTTAAAACAATTTGTTTTGCGGGCTCTTGCTATGGTAGCAATATCTCCAAGTCAAATTAGTTTCAAAATTTTTAACATTTGGGGCACTCAGCAATTTGCTGGCAAAAAAAATTGAGAACAATTTTATAACACTCAATGTAGTAAATAGCAGAGTTTTGGGCATTATTTAATAATCAATCAATATGGAGGCTTTGAATATTAAATTTGACCCAAAATAACTAAGCTGTTGTTACATCAGTCTATGTAGCAGTTGTCAGTTTGTCAGGTCACAATGAGTATAGGTGATGGTCTATAGCTAGTTTATGTTAATGTGCAATCGTGGCTGCTAATATAGAATGCCTATCAGGGTAATCCATCACAGGACAATTTAACTCATACTCCTCGGTCAGCAATATGTTCCATCTTACTGTATAGAAGCAATGCCATTCATAGTACTGTAGCTCACACGCTGAGTGGGGAGTACCTGTCAAATTAAACAGATAATAGCTGAGTCTGCCCTTTTCCGAAATTTGTTACGTAAGTCTCCCAAATTAGTCAATTAAAGTTTAGAATTTAGTATACTGCTCTTGGGTTATTTGTGCAGCATAAACAATCTTTATTAAATTTTAAATTCACCAAAGACACACAGTGCATATGGTTACTGTCAGATATTTTCGCCTTTCTTACATCTTATGGCAAACAAGTATTGTATTTTGATTATGCCCTAGCAGATTTTCACATCTATTCTGATAAGGGTTGGTTATCGAGGTGGAATAATTAATGCATCTGATCTCAACATATAATTAGTTATTATGATATCACTAATTACTTTTTCATATATATTCAATTTCACTCTAAATTTTCAACCTCAGTTTCATTATATTTTCTACATTAGTTAGTTATTCTAATCATTCATTATTGTTAGTTTGCTTTAAATATTATTGTATTATTATTACTTAGCATTATATGTTGTGGATATATTCTATTGTGGCTGTGTATTGTGGATTTTAGAATTACTCTGGTATTGTTTGACACATTATTTTGATAGCATTTCTTATAATTAGCACATTGACTTTGTTTAAAATTAAATTTTTAATGTTGAAAGCAGGTACATTATTCTGTAACCTTTGCATAGAGAGCTAAACTGATTCTGTCACAAATTACTATTCAATAATGGTTATTTGAAAACCTATTAGATGTACAGTATACATATGCCTGATACCTCTGCTTTGTTATTAGCCTTGTAAGCAGTAGAGTACATAGCTTTTGAGACATGTTGCCATATACAGTTAAACATTTACAATTGCTGTTTATTATTCATGTATTATAGGATTGTTAGCTAACTGGTGGGGAAGTAAAGAGACAATACCCTGGGTATAGTATGCCACAAGTAGTGGTCCCATCTATGGCTATGGTTTGGTTGTAGCTCTTCTACAGCTAAATGACAAAGTAATTTTTGGTATTTCTCATCTTTAGAGATCTTAAATTACATTTCTTGATGTCTGGTCACACAACACTTATCAAGTTGTTGTACATGCCTTATACTTGTTGGCGCCCAGTACTGAAAACCCTAATGCTTTCTGAGTGGGTGTGTTCTCTGGCATTCAAAGGACATGTCCAAACATTGGCCGTCACTGCTGCCCTACCCTCGCAGAGAGTGAAAATGTACTGCACAGTTTGTACAGTGCTGAGTTTGAGATTAGTCTTTGTGGTCAGCGGTTATTCATTATGTGTTACACGTGTTTGTGATGACACGCATCAAGTCTGTTCAAGAGGGCCACTGGAGCTGCCCAGCTGTGACAGTTGTATAGCATTATTTGATTTGTGTTATGAGTTACCAATATGACTGCAGACTGAAAGACGACATTAGGCTCTGCCCCCCATGGTGGGAGTAGGGGCAGTGTAAAGGGGGATAGGAAAAGGTCCAAATTGGCGGAATTCAAGCAAATTTGGTATGTTAGTTACCCATGTGATCGAGGATTGTGGGACATTGTTTACATTAGTCTCAACCCCCCCCCCCACCCCGAGTGGGGTGGGATAGAAGTGGGGATGGGACAGAACATCAAAGTTGGCAAAAGCGTGATGATGTGCGATTGCGTGCCTTTGACTGCACATTCTATGAAAACACACTATGACTTCATTCCTGCCGACTATTTTGCAAACATTTTGACAAAATTCTGTTACTGCCTTGTATTCAAAATGGTCAGATGCCATTATATTTGGCTCCCTTGAAACATGTTTCCTTGAAATTCTAAGTGAAATAGTGTTAAAATTTGCTTGTGTCTTGTAATTCTGCATGACAGATTGATGCCAAGTGTTTTGCTTGTGTTTTATTACAAGATTTCAATTATTGTTTTCTGCATTTGTCATGAACACTGTTGTAGCATAGAAATTTAATTATTTGAATTAACAAAACTAATGATGTTGGTGAGCTAAATGAACTAATTTCTGCTTTCAGTAATGCATTGTATAGATTATAGTGGCATAAAATAATATTAATCATTGGTAGTGTCAGCCGTAAATTATTATAAATCATTACTATAGTAATAGGCACTACATCCCCAACCCCACACCCAACCCCTTTACCGTTCTCACACATCATCATTCCACCTCTACATCACTTACTACTCTCTACCACAGGTATTTTGATATGGCAGACAGGCACTTTCAATCCCCTCAAGAACAAACCCTCCCACCCCTCCCCTCCACCTTCCCCCATGTCTATAACAAGTGTATCAACTATGTATGATTACTGTATTCTGCGGCTGTAGTAGTAGAAACATCCTACAGCTGCAATCAGTCCTTCTTCGCTTTTGCCCACTGTGTCTTGTCTTCAGTCGAAATCCTTAGCTTCCTCAGGTCCATTCTTGACGTGAGTGTACCAAGTCCTGCTTTCTTGATAGTTGATAGTATTAACTATATTTGACATTAAATAATATGCATTTGGTCATGAGAATCTACTTACCTCCAGGATATTTTGTCAAATTTATTTACCTGATAGCTAATCAGACAGTGTTGTAAATTAATTTTTTCACTTCAAGAGTATACTTACCTCCCTAATACTTTTGATATTGCTAAATATTGGCTTTCACTCAATAAACACTCAGATTTAAAACAGTTAGGTGCCCCTACTGGGCAGGGAGTCAGAGCGTAGTCTGGCGGATGCCAGCCCCACCACCGCGCATGCGCAGACTAGCACTTCCTCTTTGCTAGATTATTGGCAGAGAGAACACACATGTCTTTTTGTGCATAAGCTTTTTCTTACTCTTAAACTGTTTAAGTGGTGTTATTTTGGAGTGATAGTATCTGATTTGGATGGCAGGAAGGAACACTTCGCCAAAGGAGGACTTAGGACCTTTAAATCAGGTGACTTCTAGTAAAATTAGCGAGTTTTCTTCCCGGTGTATTGTGTTTCCGGGACTCGCGTTTACCGTGATAAGCGCCTTGGTTAGTTGGTTTATGACAACTCGGTGCTACCTAAGGCTAATTTCTCTTTCTGTTTATGTCCACAGGTCGGTATGACGCTAGGTGGTGACATCACAGCAGCAGAGAGTTAGTTTTCTCTCCACCATGGTTCCATTTCCTACTAACACTGTTAGGTTATCTAACCAAATGAAAAATTATGTCCAGTGAGTTGGAGGCCTAGTATAAAGGTCTTCTCACTTTGCCCTCTTGATCCAATTCCTTCCCCATGAGGTGGAGAGAGTTAAGAGGCGTGCAGATGGTGGAGTTCTCCGGTTCGTCACGTTGGATGGTTTGTCTATACAAAGTGTCAGGTATCTAGTTATTGATAATGTGGTGATGTTAATTATAGTAAACAAGCAAAGGGAGATAATTAACATTTTTGCCAGAAAAGAGTTATCTATATGTATCTGATGGTTGTGTAGTCGACGTATCCATTCAGCATACAATTCGTCCTTGCACTTGGATGTTTTGTTGGGATCGAATTTTTCCTGTCACGGGATTAATGACGTCATAATCACCCTGGCTATGTATTTATCAGCAATTCAAGTCGCTATGCTGGTTTCTGATGTATATTGATCTTTATGATCGTTTCCTTCTCTTTGAGTTGGTTTGAGTGTCTAAGCTTAACTAGTTTGCTCATACTCCTTGTCCTTTGCCCTGTTTCAGGGACCGGGTTGCGCGTCCTGTGGACGTTTTCTACATGATAAGTTCTGGCCTCATCTGTGCTATCAATGTAGCCCTTGTGGTCCCTTGGTTAATTGTGACATATGTAAGCACTGGGGGGGCCAGTTAATGTCCGAATTCTTGTGCTGCTTACAGGCGACGGACAAGGTGGTAGAGGAGGAGAAGAAGAAGAAGCGGAAACGAGAGGTTGTAAGTAGGAAGAGTAAGGGGAAGGTCTCGTCCGCGGTGGATATGGAGGCCTTCCGGACCGAGATGTTGGGAGAGATGAAGAGGACAATAAAGGATTTGGTTCCAGGGTTGCTTCGTGGCATGCTTCCTGGACCAAATCCTTTACTGTCCTCATCATCGGGTTCGGAGCAGGTAATCCCCGCCTCTGGATCGGTTTTCCTTAGACCGCTTCCGTTGTTCGACGATTCAGAGGTGGCCCCATTAGAGGGGGCGTTCCACGACCCTGGCAGCAGGCTTATTGCCGCGCCGAGAGGGGACCGTAGACGGTTGTCGCTGGAACCCGCGAGCTGCTTATCAGTCCAGGGGTATCCGCACGCCGCGGTGGCCAGTACCTCCTATGGCACCGTTCCTGGTCAGCCCGGGTTAGCTCTCTTTGCTGACCCGGGGTCTAATCTTTCTGACCAGGGTGATGAGGATTACCTGCTATGGTCGCCGTCTGACGACGTGGACATGGATGAAGAAGTTTGTGCACCCCTCGCGGGGAATACAGGCGGCTTCTTCCACGGTTTTACTCACCCTGGAGTAAAGTCCGCGGCTCAGGTGGTGGCCCAGGGCGCTGCTGATGGCCAGCGGTACCGCATACCTCGGCTTGCCGAGGGTGTTGCTGGTGCTGGCCGGGCCCGTGGTGGGGCGGTATATACCCCGCGCTCTGCCACGGTGCCTGCTCCTGGTCAAACCAGTGATATTGTCATGCCGGTGCTATCAGGCCCGCATGTTTTCCCTGGCTTGCCAGGTGTATCAGCGTACCCGCCGTCAAGCTCTGCTGCTTGCGCTCAGGAGGAAGACGAAAGACCCCGTCTTGTAGAGCGCTCGCAGTTAGCCACGGAGGAGGATTGGTCTGACGCTTGCCAGTGGTTGGTGAGCGTTAGGCCTGATCTGCCCGTGGAGCAGTCGCCTAGCCAGCGTGACCACAGGCCGTGGTTAGCTGGGAAACCGACTGCTAACGCTATGCCTTCTCTGCCGCTGGCGGAGCATGTCGTTGACATGTTCAAGGCGGCGGAGTCGTCCATTAACTCGAGTGGACGTCTCGCGAAGGCCCCTCGCGAGGTGGCCAGGCGTTGTCGCATCGTGCCCCTGGATTACCAGCGGTACGGTGTGGTACCCAAGCCCAGCATGGATGACCGCGCGGCTTTGGGTGAGGATGCGCGGCCAGGCTCCCGTTCTGACACGGGGGTCTTGTGCTCGAACGCGTTGCGTTCGGCGAATACCGCGTTGCGTGATGCGGAGGAGAGTGGGAGGGCTTCGATTGCCGCTCTGTCCCACGTCTCCCAGCTGTTACAGGGGGTAGTAACGGCATCCGCATCGCGCCAGCCAAGCCCGGTCACGGTCCAGCGAGCCATCCAGGATGGTATTAACCTGGCGCTGGACTGTATGACTCGTGCGGTGACCAGGAGTGTCCGGGCAAGACGCACGTTTGCCCTGGACAATCTGTGCCCGTCTCAGGACCTGTACAATAGGCTACTCCGTACGCCTATGACGGGTCCTGGTCTTTTTGGAGGTGAGGGATGTCGCCACCTCCAGGAGACGGTCACCCTGGTGAATAACCAGAGGGCGCTGCGCGAGCAGTTTGAGGTGCTGCGTCGTGCTAACGTTCGCGCCGCGGCCCCTGCGTATCGTCCCCTGCAGGCTCGAGGTGGTGCTGGCCAAGTCAGAGGCCAGCCACCGTCGCAGCGTCGGCCTCGGCCGCGTGCGATTCGGCCAGCAGCGAGGGGAGCGCAGGTTCCTCAGGCGCCGTCAGCCAGGCAGCCGCCCGCGCACCAAGGTGCGCGCGGGGCGGGGCGGGGCGCGCGAGGATCTGGGCGTGGTTATCGGTCCTGACAGGACGCTTACCGCGGTAAGAACCACTCCGGTGTGTATGGCGACGGAGACAGTGCCGCTCTTGCATGCCTTGTGTCCACCGCGGTCCCTAGGTGGACCGGTGGGAGGCCGGCTAGCCGACCACATGCAAGAGTGGGAACGGTTAACTCAGGACCGTTTAGTCTTGCGATGGCTTTCCGTCGGGTATCATCCAGAGTGGATGACAGGCCCGCCGTCGCGACTGTCTCTAGTGCCAGTCTGGACTCCCATTCCGAGAGATCCAGAGCAAAGGTTGTGTATCGAGGAGGAGATAAATTCCCTCGTACAAAAAGGAGCTATTCAGCCGGCACAAAGGTGTCCGGGCTTCTATTCAACCCTGTTCTTAGTAACAAAATGCACCGGAGGGTGGAGACCGATTCTCAACCTCAAGCCATTGAACAAGTTCATCGAGACGCCCAGTTTCAAGATGGAAACGGTGCGCTCGGTGTTGGCGGGGTTGGAGAGGGGGATGTGGACGGCGTCGATAGATTTGAAGGACGCTTATTTCCACATCCCCATCCACGGGAGTTTCTGTCGCTTCCTGAGATTTGCATTCCAGGGCAGACAGTGGGAATTCAGGGTGTTGCCCTTCGGAATTTCCACGGCTCCTCGGGTTTTCACCCGTGTGGTTCTTGCGATCACAGCATACCTCCGCAGGAGAAGCATAGCAGTCCACACGTACATAGACGACTGCCTGTTGAAAGCGCACACCCGGGAAAGTTTGTCGGCCAATCTGGAGATTGTTTTGAAAACTCTCACAGACTTAGGCTGGATGATCAATTTCCCAAAATCAGAGCTGACTCCATCCCAGAAGTTTGTTTACCTGGGGATGTTCTTCGATCTAGAGACAGGATATGTTTATCCTACTCAGGAGAGAGTTCAGAAACTCATCTCATTAATTCAGTCAGTGTGTGACAGTCGTCATGTCCTGGCACGGGTTTACTTGAGAATGCTGGGGTTGATGGTTTCATTGGAACCAGTCATTCCTCAGGCCGCCTTACGCAGGCGGCCGATCCAGTTATTTCTCATGACACAATGGACCCAGAGTACAGGTTCGCTGGACTCGAATGTGTCAGTGTTGGCGCCTCTCATTCACCACCTGCAATGGTGGTTGAATACAGAGAATCTCTTGCCGGGGGTTTTGCTAACCCCTCCCCACCCTCAGGTGACTGTGTATACGGATGCATCGATGGAGGGCTGGGGAGCTTGCCTGGAAGAGTACACGATATCAGGGCTTTGGAATCTGGAACAGTCAAAGGAACATATAAATCTACTGGAGCTAAAAGCAGTAGTCCTGGGCCTGGAACATTTCTTACAGAAAGTTCAGGGCAAGATTGTTCTTATTCGTTCAGACAACTCAACAGTTGTGACTTATATAAACCGCCAGGGCGGAACGAAGTCGCCCAGTCTCTGTATGATGACATGGAAACTGCTTTGTTGGTGTCTGGATCACCAGATTACCTTGAAAGCAGTTCATATTCCGGGAAGGTTAAACCTGCTAGCAGACTCATTGAGCCGAAGGATGAGTGTTTTACCCACGGAATGGCAACTAAATCAATGTGTGGCGGATCGTCTGTTCGACCATTGGGGGAAACCCAACATCGATTTGTTCGCAATGAAGAAGAATGCGAAGATGACGACGTACGTCTCTCCGATTCCGGATCCAAGCGCTTTCGCAACAGATGCGTTAGCTATCAGCTGGGGGAGAATGTATGCATACGCATTCCCTCCAGCAATCCTGATTCCAAAAATTCTTCAGAAAATCAGACAAGAGGAATGCCAAGTGCTTCTGATCGCCCCGGATTGGCCAAGCCGATCATGGTATACGGATCTGCTGGACCTTCTGGTCTGCAATCCGGTTCCTCTGCCTCTGATGGACGATATTATCTTCCAGGGCAAGGCCCTTCACAACAATCCGTCAATGTTCAGATTGACTGCGTGGATGTTGTCAAGGAATCTAGAATTAAGGAGGGCTTTTCTGAGCAAGCAGCCATGTTTATGGCCAAAGCCAGGAGGGGGTCAACCTCCAGAGCATATAATTATAAAATCAACAGATTTGCAGAATGGTGCTCAAAAAGATGTATTGATCCAATGGATTCATCTATTCAAGTAGTAGCTGATTTCCTCTGTCACCTCTATGATGCCTATAGCCTCAAGCCTAACTCTATTGCTGGTTATAAGTCAGCATTAATGTCTGTTATTCCTTGCTTGGCTAAGAGGGGAAGTGATGAAGTAAATACATTAAATGTATTAATTAAAGGCATGGGCAATCTAAGACCAAGGAATCCACCTGTGATTCCGTCTTGGAGTTTATCGCTAGTGCTTCAAGTACTAGGTGATAAGCCTTTTGAACCACTTAGTTCCATTTCTATGAAACTATTAACACTGAAGACTGTGTTTTTAATTGCTGCGGCCTCGGCTAGGCGTAGGAGTGAAATTCATGCCTTATCAGCCGAGGATGACCGTTTTGTGGTTTCAGGGGAAGGCCTTAAGCTGCTACCTAGGATTAATTTCTTGGCTAAAAATCAGTCGTTGAAATATCCAGGTCAACCTATTATTTTGCCTGCTTTAACTAGATATGATCCTAATTCTAAAGCATGGTGTCCCGTCCGGGCGCTGCGCCGGTACAAACAACGTACGGCGGAGTGGCGCACCGACCAGTCAGCGTTATGGTTGTCATATATTGAACCCCATGGCAGGGCTTCTAAGGACACCATTTCCAGGTGGATTGTGGAATGCATTCAGTTTTGCCATAAATCCGCCACCGGGAAGCAGGTTGACGTGGCCAAGGCTCACAGTGTCCGCGGCGTAGTGACATCCACGGCCCTATTTAATGGGGTCCCTGTGGATGATATTATGTCGGTGGCTCAGTGGCACTGTGAGTCAAGTTTTACAGACCATTATCTCCGTGACACCTCTAATCCTCTCGCCTTGTCGATTTTGAAAAAATAACTCGGTTTATATTTTTTGAGGAGGTTTTTCCTCATTACTTATATATTTCACAATTAATTTATGGAAACACCCACTTTTTTGGGCCTGCATCAGTCTTTACCAATGGGAAGATGATGTCAGCAGCCATTTTCAACAAGGTCAGTCTTGTTCATGTGTTGTCCGTTGTTGATTGTATTGTCACGATTACCCGTTATTAATATGGTGATGGTTTGTGTATTTGTGTGGTTCATTGTTGAGAGTTACGAAAATGGAGTTTTTTCGTCTCTGTCCTGTAGTACATGGCACTTGTACGTAGAGAGCGTATAGGACATTGAGGTCAGGCGACTCTTCCTCCCAGGAAGGAGGGGGGGGGAGCGCATATGACATTCGGTCATCTCTCATACATCGGTAGTGTTATCCGATGGTTAGTCAAATCCTGACTGTTTTTTCTTACAGTTTCAGAAGTTTAAGTGCCTTAAACGCAGAAAAGCGTATAGGGATGAGCTGGTCTTTTGACCTCGCCTCCCTCCCGCCAGATTCACTTTCGAATTCTGGCAATATCAAAAGTATTAGGGAGGTAAGTATACTCTTGAAGTGAAATAAACGAAATCTAGGATTTCTTTTTTCACGAGAGAGTTGATACTTACCTCCCTAGATACGGACCCGCCCTCTCCACCCCACAGAGGCTCGGTCTTCAGGCTCTTAATAGTTGCATGTGTGTCAGCCAATAATCTAGTCAGAGGAAGTGCTAGTCTGCGCATGCGCGGTGGTGGGGCTGGCATCCGCCAGACTACGCTCTGACTCCCTGCCCAGTAGGGGCACCTAACTGTTTTAAATCTGAGTGTTTATTGAGTGAAAGCCAATATTTAGCAATATCAAAAGTATTAGGGAGGTAAGTATCAACTCTCTCGTGAAAAAAGAAATCCTAGATTTCGTTTATTTCACTTCAAGAGTATACTTACCTCCCTAATACTCTTTGATATTGCTAAATATCGGCTTTCACTCAATAAACACTCAGAATAAAAACAGTTAGGTGCCCCTACTGGGCAGGGAGTCAGAGTGCAGTCCGGAGGATGCCAGCCCCACCACCGCGCATGCGCAGACTAGCACTTCCTCTTTGCTAATTTATTTGCAGAGGGTCTACACATGTTTTTGTGCTAGAGCTTTTCTCAAGTGTTTTTCTAAGTCTTTTGAGTGTTTATAGAAGTTTATAACCCCTGATTAAGATGGCAGACAGCATTACTTCGCCAGAGGAGGGCCCAGGATCTATCCATCAGGTGACTTCTATTATAATTAGCTAGTTTTTCCCGGTGTAATGTGTTTCCGGGCCTCGCGTTTAGCGTGATAAGCGCCTAGTATAGTTGTTTTAGGTCAACATATAGCTATATAATGCTAATCTCTCTTTGTGTTTATGTCCACAGCTATCTGTCTGGATATGTATGGGACATCACATCAACAGAGGGTTTGTTTCTTTCCACCAAGGTTCCATTTCCTACTAATACTGTTAGGTTATCTAACCAAAAAGTCTATGTCCAGTGACTCGGAGGCCTCGTAAGAAGGTCTTGTCACTTTGCCCTCTTGATCCAGTTCGTTCCCCCTAAGGTGGAGAGAGTTAAGAGGTCATAGTCTTGGTGGAGTGTTCCAGTTCATCAGATTGGATGGTTTGTCTATACAAAGAGTCAGGTATTCTAGTTAATGATATGAGGTGATGATAATTATGTAAACTAAAATTTGCCACTATTATCATTGTGTATCTGCTGTTTGTGTAGTCTGAATATCTATCCTGCATAGTTAGATGTTCTGCATATGAATACAATTCGTCCTTACACCTGGATGTTTGTTTCGGATCGATTTAATTTCTGTCTTGAAATTATGACGTCATAATCAGCCTTGCTCCTTATTAACAATTAATGTTTTGCCCAACGCTGGTTTTCTCATATGAATAGTGATCTTTATGATCATTTTTCCCTCTCTTTTATTTTTGGTTTTGAGTTTCTAACCTTAACTAAAATACTCATTGTCCTCGTCTTCTGTCCTGTTTCAGAGACCTGGTTGCCCGTCCTGTGGTCGCTTCTTGAAGGAGAAGTTTATTCCCCACCTGTGTTTCCAAAGTAGCCCCTGTGGGCCATTACTTAATTGTGATGTGTGTAAGCAGTGGGGGGGGCGAACTAATGAAAGAGTTTTTGTGCTTACAGGCGAAGGACAAGGTTGCCTTAATTAGTTGGTTTATTTCAACTAGGTGCTATATAAGACTAATCTCTCTTTGTGTTTATGTCCACAGGTCTGTGTGAAGGAGAAATAATGGACATGACATCAGCAGAGGGTTTGTGTCTTTCCACAATGGTTCCATTTCCTACTAATACTGTTAGGTTATCTAACCAAAAATTCTATGCCCAGTGAGTTGGAGGCCTATTATAAAGGTCTTCTCACTTTGCCCTCTTGATCCAATTCCTTCCCCTTGAGGTGGAGAGAGTTAAGAGGCGTTCAGTGGTGGAGTGCTCCAGTTCATCAGGTTGGATGGTTTGTCTAGACAAGGTGTCAGGTATTAATTATTGATATGAGAAAGGGAGATAATTAACACTTTGCCATTGTTATCAGTATTTATCTGATGCTTGTGTAGTCGAAATGTCCATTCTGCACATGTTCTGGTTAGAGATACAATTCGTCCTTGCACTGGGATGTTTGTTGGGGATCGATTTTGTCCTGTCATAGGATTAATGACGTCATAATCAGCCTTGCTCTTTATTTACAATTAAAGTTGTCCGAAGCTGGTTTCTGATAAAAATTATGATCTTTATGATCATTTTCCTTCTCTTGAGTTGGTGAGTTTTCTAAGCTTAACTAGTTTGCTCATACTCCTCATCCTTTGGCCTTTTTCAGAGACCTGGTTGTGCGTCCTGTGGACGATTTTTGAGGGACAAGTTTGGCCCTCATCTCTGTTTTCAGTGTAGCCCCTGTGGTCCCTTGCTTAATTGCGAGATATGTAAGCACTGGGGGGGGGCGAGCTAATGTCCGAATTCTTGTGCTTGCAGGCGAAGGACAAGGTGGAGGAGGAGAAGAAGAAGCAGAAGAAAGAGGGTGTAAGTAAGAAGGGTAAGAGGAAGGCCTCGTCCGCGGTGGATATGGAGGCCTTCCGTAGTGAGATGTTGGGAGAGATGAAGAGGACAATAAAGTATTTGGTACCAGAGTTGCTCCGTGGCATGCTTCCTGGACCAAATCCTTTGTTGCCCTCGTCATCTGCTTCGGAGCAGATAATCCCCACCTCTGAATCGACTTTCCTTAGGCTGTTACCAGTTTTCGACGATTCAGAGGTGGCCCCATTAGAGGGGGCGTTCCACGACATTGGCAGCAGGCTTGCCACGCCGGTGGTCCATGGACGGTTGTCGCTGGAACCTGCGCCTGCTCCTGGACAAGCCCGTCAGATTAACATGCCTGCTCTTTCGGGCCCGCATGCTTTCTCTGGCTTGCCAGGAGTGTCAGCATATCCAACTTCAAGCTCGACTGCGTTAACTCAGGAGGAAGACGAAGGCCCTCATCTAGCAGAGCTTTCGCAGTTAGCCACGGAGGAGGATTGGTCTGATGCTTGTCAATGGCTGATAAGCGTCAGGCCAGACCTGCCCGTGGAGCAGTCGGCTAGTCAGCGAGACCACCAGCCGTGGTTAGCTGGAAAGTCGACTGTTAGCGCCATGCCATCTCTGCCGCTAGCAGAGCATATCATTGATATGTTCTCGGCAGCGGAGACGTCCATCAAGGCGAATTGGCGTCTCGCGAAGGCCCCTCGCGAGGTTGCAAGGACTACCAGAGGTACGGTGTGGTACCTAAGCCCAGCGTGGATGACCGGCTGGCTTTAGGTGAGGATACGCGGCCAGGCTCCCGTTCTGACACGGGAGCCTTGTGTTCGAACGCGCTGCATTCGGCCAATGCTGCATTGCGTGATGCGGAGGAGAGTAGGAGAGCGTCTATTGCGGCGCTTTCTGACGTCTCCCAGCTGTTGTGACAGCATCCTCATCACGCCAGCCGAGCCCGATCACAGTCCAGAGAGCCATCCAGGATGGTATCAACCTGGCTCTGGATTGTATGACTCGGGCGGTGACCAGAAGTGTCCGGGCGAGGCGCACGTTTGCGTTAGATAACCTGTGCCCGTCCCAGGACCTGTACAATAGGCTTCTGCGTACTCCTATGGCAGGTCCTGGTCTCTTTGGAGGTGAGGGATGTAGGCACCTCCAGGAGATGGTCACTCTGGTCAACAACCAGAGGGCGCTGCGCGAACAGTTTGAGGTGCTCCGTAGGGAGCGCGTTCGTGCTGCAACTCCTGCATACCATCCCCTGCAGGCTCGAGGTGGAGGTGGCCATGTCAGAGACCAGCCACCATCGTAGCGTCGGCCTCGGCCGCGTGCGATTCGGCCAGCAGTGAGGGGGGGGGGCACAGGCTCCTCAGGCACAGCCGGCCAGGCCGCCACCCACGCACCGAGGTGCGCGTGGTGCTGGTCGTGGCGCGCGAGTATCTGGTCGTGGTAATTGTGCCTGATGGGCCGGTTACCACGGTGAGAACCACTCCGGTGTTTCTGGAAAAGGAGACAGTGCCGCTCTTGCACTCCTTATATCCACCTCTCTCCCTAGGTGGACCAGTGGGAGGCCGACTGGCCAACCACATGCAAGAGTGGGAACGGTTGACTCAGGACCGTTTAGTCTTGCGATGGCTTTCAGTCGGGTATCATCCCGATTGGATGACAGGCCCACCATCGCGACTGTCTCTGGTGCCAATCTGGACTCAAATTCCGAGAGATCCAGATCAAAGGTTGTGTATAGAGGAGGAAATAAACTCCCTCATACAAAAAGGAGCAATTCAGCCGGCGCAGAAGTGTCCGGGCTTCTATTCAACCGTGTTCTTAGTGACAAAAAAAACACCGGAGGGTGGAGACCAATTCTCAACCTCAAGCCTTTGAACAAGTTCATAGAGACACCCAGTTTCAAGATGGAGACTGAAGTCGGTGTTGGTGGGGTTGGAGAGGGGAATGTGGACAGCTTCAATAGATTTGAAGGATGCTTATTTCCACATCCCCATAGCGAGGCGTTTCCGTCGCTTCCTGAGATTTGCATTCCAGGGCAGACAGTGGGAATTTAGGGTGTTACCCTTCGGAATTTCCACGGCTCCTCGGGTTTTCACCAGAGTGGTTCTTGCGATTACAGCATACCTCCGCAGGAGAAGCATAGCAGTCCACACGTACATAGACGACTGGCTGTTAAAAGCACACACCCAGGAAAGTTTATCGGCCAATCTGGAGATTGTTTTGAAGACTCTCACAGACTTAGGCTGGATAACCAATTTCCAAAAATCAGAGCTGACTCCATCCCAGAAGTTTGTTTACCTGGGGATGTTCTTCGATCTAGAGACAGGATATGTTTATCCTACTCAGGAGAGGGTTCAGATACTCATCTCAGTAATACAGTCAGTGTGCAACAGTCGTCATGTCCTGGCACGGGTTTACTTGAGAATGCTGGGGTTGATGGTTTCTCTGCAACCAGTCATTCCTCAGGCGGCCTTACGCAGGCGGCCGATCCAGTTATTTCTCATGACGCAATGGACCCAGAGTACAGGTTCACTGGACTCGAACGTGTCAGTGTTGGAGCCTCTAATTCACCACCTGCAATGGTGGTTGAAGACAGAGAATCTCCTGGTGGGGGTTATGCTAACCCCTCCTCACCCTCAAGTAACTGTGTATACAGATGCCTCGATGGAGGGGTGGGGAGCTTGCCTGGAAGAATCCACGATATCAGGGCTTTGGAATCTGGAACAGTCAAAGGAACTTATCAATCTACTGGAGTTAGGAGCAGTAGTCCTGGGCCTGGAACATTTCTTACAGAAAGTTCAGGGCAAGATTGTTCTTATTCGATCAGACAACTCAACAGTAGTGACTTACATAAACCGCCAGGGTGGAATGAAGTCGCCCAGTCTCTGTATGATGACATGGAGACTGCTTTGTTGGTGCCTGGATCACATGATAACCTTGGAAGCAGTTCATATTCCGGGAAGGTTAAATCTGCTAGCAGACTCATTGAGCCGAAGTATGAGTGTTTTACCGACAGAATGGCAACTAAATCAATGTGTGGCGGATCGTCTGTTCGACCATTGGGGGAACCCAACATTGATTTGTTCACAACGAAGAAGAATGCGAAGATGAAGACGTACGTCTCTCCGATTCCAGATCCAAGCGCTTTTGCAGCAGATGCATTAGCTATCAGCTGGGTGGGAATGTATGCATACGCATTCCCTCCAGCAATCCTGATTCCAAAAATTCTTCAGAAAATCAGACAAGAGGAGTGCCAAGTGCTTCTGATCGCCCCAAATTGGCCAAGCCGATCATGGTATACGGATCTGCTGGACCTTCTGGTCTGCAATCCGGTTCCTCTGCCTCTTATGGATGACATTATCTTCCAGGGCAAGGCCCTTCACAACAATCCATCAATGTTCAGATTGACTGCGTGGATGTTGTCAAGGAATCTAGAATTAAGGAGGGCTTTTCTGAGCAAGCAGCCATGTTTATGGCCAAAGCCAGGAGGGGGTCAACCTCCAGAGCATATAATTATAAAATCAACAGATTTGCAGAATGGTGCTCAAAAAGATGTATTGATCCAATGGATTCATCTATTCAGGTAGTAGCTGATTTCCTCTGTCACCTGTATGATGCCTATAGCCTCAAGCCTAAGTCTATTGCTGGTTATAAATCAGCTTTAATGACAGTTATCCCTTGCTTGGCTAATAGGGGTAGTGATGAAGTAAGTACATTAAATGTATTAATTAAAGGCATGGGCAATCTAAGACCAAGGAATCCCGCGGTGATTCCATCTTGGAGTTTATCTCTAGTGCTTCAGGTACTAGGCGATAAGGCTTTTGAACCACTTAGTTCCATTTCTATGAAAATGTTTATTCTTAAAACTACTTTTAATTGCTGCGACCTCGGCTATGCGTAGGAGTGAAATTTGTGCCTTATCAGCCGAGGAAGACCGTTTCGTGGTTACAGGGGAAGGCCTTAAGCTTCTACCTAGGATTAATTTCTTGGCTAAAAATCAGTCTGAAATATCCAGGTCAACCTATTTTTTGCCAGCTTTAACTAGATATGATCCTAATTCTAAAGCATGGTGTCCCGTCCGAGCGCTGATCCGGTACAAACAATGTACTCAGGAGTGGCGGACGGACCAGTCAACGTTATGGTTGTCATATATTGAACCCCATGGCAGGGCGTCTAAGGACACCATTTCCAGGTGGATTGTAGAATGTATTCAGTTTTGTCATAAATCCACCACCGGTAAGCAAGTTGACATGGCCAAGGCTCACAGTGTCCGGGGCATAGTGACTTCCACTGCCCTATTTAATGGGGTCCCTGTGGATGACATTATGTCAGTTGCTCAGTGGCACTGTGAGTCAAGTTTTACAGACCATTATCTCCGTGACACCTCTAATCCTCTTGCCTTATCGATTTTGAAAAGATAGTCAGGTGTACTTTTTTGATGAGGCTTCCTCATTGCTTGTATATATCACAATTAATTAATGGGAACAACCACTTTTGGGACTGCATCAGCCTTCACCACTGGGAAGATGATGTCAGCAGCCAAGTTCAACAAGGTCAGTCTTGTTTATGTGCTGTTCATTGTTAATTGTATTGTCACGTGACCCTTGTTATTAAAATGGTGATGGTATGTGTTTTTATGTGGTTCATCATTGAGAGTATACGAAAATGGAGTTTTTTCGTCTCTGTCCTATATAGTACATGGCACTTGTACGTAGAGAGCGTATGGGACATTGAGGTCATTCGAGTCTTCCTCCCAGGAAGGGGGGGCACGTATATGACATTCGGTCATCTCTCATCCATCGGTTTGTGTTAAGTGCCTTAAACACAGAAAAGCGTATGGGGAAGTGCTGGTCTTTTGACCTCGCCTCCCTCCCGCCGAATTCCCTGTCGAATTCTGGCAATATCAAAAAGTATTATGGAGGTAAGTATACTCTTGAAGTGAAATAAACGAAATCACGGATTTCTTTTTTCACGAGAGAGTTGATACTTACCTCCCTAATACGGACCCGGCCTCTCCACCCCACAGAGGCTCGGTCTTCAGGCTCTTAATAGTTGCATGTGTGTCAGCCAATAAATTAGTCAGAGGAAGTGCTAGTCTGCGCATGCGCGGTTTTGGAGCTGCCATCCGCCGGACTGCACTCTGACTCCCTCTGCCCAGTAGGGGCACCTAACTGTTTTTATTCTGAGTGTTTACTGAGTGAAAGCCGATATTTAGCAATATCAAAGAGTATTAGGGAGGTAAGTATCAACTCTCTCGTGAAAAAAGAAATCCGTGATTTCGTTTAATGCATTGTAAAGAGAAATAATAAAGATACTGCTATTAGCCATTTTCAATCTGAACTCTTGAGTAAGAGAAAGATAAATATGAAAATCTGTGTATTATTTTGAAAACACTAACTAGATTTTGTTGCTGACTTATGCAATAAGTAATAAGATCCAGTCAAACTGGTTTCAAAATAATCGCTATTCTTTTAGCTACAGTATGTATGCATTAAGTAGTCTCCGAGATATTGGTTGAAAAGGGTTATATTGAAACAATTTTTAGCCACAATTTTAATTAGTGTTGTTTGTTTTCCACCAGGTGGCTCATTCGTTAACTTCGATTCTCCGGTCAAAGTTGGATACTCTATCTATCTTCAATAAATAATTAGACATATAGGACAGTTTAACCATTTAATGGTCAAGCCACCCAGAACTGGTCTCTTCTGTGGGATTGAAGAAATATCCATTTGCATACTGAGAGACAAAGGTTTTTGAACAATTAGCACTGGAATGACTGGCTTGATAACCAAACCCAGTGATAAACTTTCAAAAATAGTGTTCACTTGCTCTGTAAAGTGTGATTCACTAAGCAAAAACATCAATTTTCTTCATCAGTCTTGACCATTGAATGGTTATTAAGGAAATGTTTAGTTTACTCGTTAACCTTATATGGAAGATTTATTTTTAAAGACCAATTAAATTAAAGGAATGGAAAAGGGAGATAACAAATGATGTTTATTGGTAGTTTCATACAATATTAAATAAACTACCAGCGGTAAAAATGGAAATGAATCTGGGATTATTTGCGAAAAAGCATTTACTAAATCTAGGAGAGTTTGACTTGGAGCCAATTAGTGACTAAGCTGGTGCTTCTCACTCCGCCGTGTGTCAGCTTTATATACAGGTATCCCGCATAGCCCTACATAAATATAACGAAAGCACACCTGAATATAGTTCTGTAAGCGGTATGAATAGTATTCTCTATAGGCGCCGATGTAGAGCGATTAAATCGCTACTGCTAATTCACTATTGATCCTTCTGAGAACGTTATATTTGAAAGTCACTTTTTCTGGTTGGAAGCAACAAGTTTCGGACAAAATGATTTCAAAATACACTGCTGGTTTCCAAGGGCGCAATATGATGCCTACTGAATATTTTGACTTTTGTGTGACTGAATGTAGACCCTGTCTCTGGAAACAACGGCTTTCAGTCAAATTGTTTTAAAAAAAGACAATATTTTAGCTGTAGGACGTAGTTGCTAATCAGCTTAGCGTGAATATAACTGAGCTTATATGACCGGCTATAGCGGGTATTTTTTATTCGCTCAGCATACACCAGAGCGCATGAGTCCAACTTCGTCACTAATTGTTTCCCACCAGAATGCCATAAATGGTATTTAGCTGCTTTTTTCTAATAATTCTGATTTATATGTGTTTTTCACAGGTGAGCGTAGGTTGATTACTATATAAAGCTGTTATTCACGTGCATACGTTAGTTCCCTGATCCTTTCCTTTAATAATTGTGATAGAATTTGAGAGATATTTTAGTCATAAGAATACTGGTTAACAACTCAAATAAAATGGTTTTATTTTTAAAAAGTTTTATAAAGTAAATACCAAATTTTGTCAAAAATTGTAATAATTGAATAACGTATATGTATGTGTAATTTTGTGTTAGATAAATTATTCTGTATACAAACAACACATTTGTTTATATCTAAAAATAAAATATTCTTGTCGACAATCTTTTAACCTTTTTAGCCTATCAGTAATATCTAAAAATGCGTCGTCTGTCTACAGAGTATTTTGTATGTTTTTATTAATGTTCAGTAAATCTTCTATTGGCTGTATGCTCAATATTTGGACCAAAACTGTGTGTGTTTGTTGCTTGAGGTGAGAATAATTGACCAGTGAATTGATGAGAAACATTTTCTCAGAGAAGATGCGACCAAAAGAACAAACATATTTTGTGATAATTAACTTAAAATATAATCTATGGCATAATCTCTTATAATGCTGATTAGAGAGCGTATTTAACCCTTTAATCATCAAAATTGTTCAAGAAAATTTCAATTGTCTCAAAGAAATTGTGCATTTGCAGGACCAAGGGAAAATTATTTTTGAAGATTTATCACCAGAATGACTGGCTCGGTTATCGAGCCAGTCAGTCCAGTGATAAATTTTCAAAAATAGTCTTCTCTTGGTGTGAAAATGGACATCTATCAACACCATTATAAAAGTCATTTTTGGCGCCCTTGAGTGTTAATGGGATCATTTGATCAAAATATGTCATGATTAAAATTATATATACAAATGTTATTTTTTATTCGTACTTTGTCAGTGAATAGCTGAGTGTGCAATACATGCATTGTACAATCAACTTGACGCCATCAATATATGTATAGACAATCAATTATTTTATTTCACAAGTCCTTAAAGTTTAATTTTTAGGTTATTTGATATATGAATACATACATTAACCCTGTACACATTGAAATTTCAGTATCTCAATTTCAAGACAACCACACAGAAAAGCTGTTGCATATTTTGAATCTAATTTGACTGGAACCTGTTGCTGTCATATATCTTAGTTAAACTAGTTGTAAAATATTCAACAGATTCTTCTTTACGTTATAAAGAATGTGTTTCTTTCTGGACTGTGAGGGCTTAACCCTATAATGGTCAAATTTGGTCAAGAAAATTTAAATGTCTGCCTATTGAATGTCAATTTACATGCCAAGAGAATACAATTTTTGAAAATTTATCACTGGAATGACTCGGGCTCAGTTAGTGAACCAGTCATTCTAGTGGTAAATTTTCAAAAATTGTATTCTCATGGCCTGTAAATTGACATTCCACAAGACCATAACTTAACAGAAGCCGGTTTTGGCCGGTATGACCATTAAAGGGTTAATAGTTAATGTTATATTTTGCATAAATAATTTCATCATTATGTGATCGTGACAAAGCTGATATTTGCCTACTCTTGTTGTCAAGTGCTCATGGCAACAGTTGATTGTGAAGCGATTGGCTAACCAATGTAGGAAACCAGTTTTAGATATTCCCCATCCATCTTTCTGTAAGCTCCGCCTACACTTCGCCCGTGTTGGGATCGATTGCTCCCTGTACTCCATGACGATCAATTTCCAAAAAGATTTACAGGTAAGCTGTTGAATATTTTGAAACTAATTTCACTGGGTGTTGTTGCGTCTTACAGCGCCCAGTCAAATTAGTTTTCAGAATATTCAGCTGCATGTTTATTAAATAGTAAAGACATACAATTCATCCAACAACGCTTAGTCCGTCATCGATTAAGCGTTCATGATGAACTTAGCTTCATGACGTACTTAATTATGACCTCAGCCAGCCTGCGCGTCACATAGTTGATTATGACGTCATATCATTGACTGAGAACCTGGACTCCTCCATTAAGCTAGTATTACATGGTTACAAATAGAACAGCTTCTGACACAGAAATGCGCAGATTGAATGCAGTATTCATACACATTTCAGTTTTGTCATGTGTCCTGAGTAATCTAATAATTTAACCCTTTAATGGTCAAGCCGGCTAAAGATGGCTTTTGTAGTCATCTTGAGAAATATCCATTTGCAGACCAAGAGAAGATGTTTTGAATATCTGCCACTGTAATGACTGGCTTGATAAGCGTGAAATCATTCCAGTGGTAATATACCTTTCTACTCTATCCATCCATCATATGACATCATAATTAACTACGTGACATTTAGAATGACAACATAATCAATGTTATCATTATGACATGGATAAGTACGTCACAAACGTAAAATTGAAGACGAGCTATACGTTGTTGTACGAATCGTATGTCTACTATTTAATAAAGATTCTGATGAATATTTTGCAACTAATTTGACTGGGCAGCACCCAGTCAAATTAGTTGCAAAATATTTAACTGCTTATCTGTATAGTTTTGAAATTGAGTCAGGGATCGATCGATCCCAATATGAGTAAGGTGTGGGTGGAGCTTAGCTAGAGGTAGGCGGGGCTTAGGAAATACTAGAATGGTCCATTATTCAAATATAGGTTTTTGTTGGCTTGCAAATGGGCATTCAAGCGTGTTAACTGCAGCTAGGTTTTGATGCACAATTTAATTAAGATTCTTCCAGATCATGTGTCACAATCATCTATGTTCTTGGAAAATTATTTTACAAATATTATGAACTCACATATTAGCAACTTGCGATTTGTCTATCATTTAACAGATACAAATGATAAAAGGTTAGAATTAACCCTTAGCACACTGGTGTTTAAATTTAAATTTGCAAATTAAATTAAAAGATGAACTGGTGTTCATTTTTCAACAAATTTGGTGGAAGGTGTTGCTGTCATAAGCAGCAATTTGATGCACACTAGTTTCTTTGCTATTAACACAGTAAAAGAAAGAATATTAACATCAGGGTGATAAGGGTTCAAAGCTAATTTATTTATTCATCAGGCATCGGAGATACGAAAGTGATATTTGTGTGAATGCACATCTTTGTATATATGTGCGTGTGTGTGTGCGTGCGTGCGTACGCGCGTATATTTTCACCAGCTTTCGCAGAAAAAATGTCACATTTTAATTATTGTTAGCTCACCTGTCCTGAAAGGCCAAGTGAGCTTATGCCATGGTGACCATCCATCGTCTGTCCGTCGGTCTCTCCGTCAACTTTTCCTATAAACGACTTCTTCTCAAGAACCACTGGGCCAATTTCAATTATGTTTAGCAGGAAGCATCCTTCGGCCATAGGGGATCCAAGTTTGTTCAAACGAAGCCAATCGGCCAATTTGGCCAGTGGCCATCTTGGATTTCGGCCAATTTTTAGAAATGTCTTTAAAAATCTTCTCCGAAAGCGTTTGAGGGATTGATTCAGAACTCACGAGATATGATCTAGGGCAAGAGCAGAACCAAGTTTGTTCAATGGAACTTAATTGACCAAATGGTTCGGCGGCCATCATGGATGACCTCGTTTTCGCAAAAACGACTACTTCCCCAGAACCGCTGAAGCGATAGGGCCATTAAAGTGTGTTCAAGAGAAATTGATCCGTCAAAAAACATGGCCATCATGGGACAATCAATATATAGCGTATTTGGCAGCCATATTGGATTTTTTTATTTGATGGATTTTGAGGCAGAAATTGGTTTTATATAGGTTTTTTGGTATTCTGATCTCAAATTTTCAATTTTCAAAAGTCGGATAAATGGTTTGGCAACCATCTTGGATCATTTTCCCGCCAAAAGCTCCCATACTAAAGCAATGGGAAATTTAAAATGTCCTCGAGAATTAATAGGCCGATTTGAATTATATTTGGCAGGAAGTATCCTTGGGACATAGAGATTCCATTTTCTTCAAACAAAGCCGATCGGCCAATTTGGCCGGTGGCCATCTTGGATTTCGGCCGATTTTTAGAAATGTCTAAAAATCTCCGAAACCGTTTGAGGGATCAATTCAGACCACATGAAATATGATCTAGGGCAAGAGCTGACACAAGTTTGTTCAAGCGAACTTGATTGACCAAATGGTTCAGCAGCCATCTTGGATGACCTTGTTTTCGCAAAAAGGACCTTCCCCAAAACCGCTGAAGTGATCAGGATGAAATTTGTGATATATGATTAGGCACTAAGAGCTATTAAAGTTTGTTCAAGAAAAGTTGATCTGTCAAAAAACCTGGCCGCTGTGGGCCAATCAATATATATATATATCTTGGACTTTTTTTATTTGATGGATTTTGAGGCCGAAATTGGTTTTATATATGTTTTTGCGCATTGTGATTTCAAATTTGCCATTTTTGAGACTGTCAGATAAACGGTTTAGCGGCCATCTTGGATCATTTACCTGCCAAAATCTCCCATACTAAAGCAATGGGAAATTTAAGATGTATTATTCTCACGGCATCTTGGATGGATTCTTGTCGATTTTTAGAAATGTCATTAAAAATCTTCTCCAAAACCACTTGGGGGATCAATTCAAAACGCATGAAATATCATCTATGGCAAGAGCTGCAACAAGTTTGTTCAAGGGAACTTGATTGGCCAAATGTTTTGGCGGCCATCTTCGATAACCTATTTTTTGCCAAAACAACTCTAGAACCACTGAGCGGATTGGGCCGAAATTTGGGATATATGATTAGGCACTGAGTGCCATTAAGGTTTTTTCAAGGGAAGGAGCTATGTCAGAAACATGGGCGCAGTGGACCAATCAAAATATAGCGTGTTTGGTGGCCATATTGGACTTGTAAAAATGTCCACAAACTCATTTAAAAGACTACTCCTAAACCACCCACCACCAATTTTTATAAAAATGCATAGCACTTCGGGCCCCTTGGGCCTCTTGTTATCATCATTATTAGATTAAGAAAGCTAGCATGAGGTTTATTCTACAAAGATGAGTTTCCTTGTTTTGACACTCTGAGAGTACATTATAAGTGCCACGTATTTAATATAATAGCACAGAAATGTATTTCCTATTAGACCACCAGCATAACCTCCTATTAGACCACCAGCATAACCTCCTATTAGACCACCAGTATAACCTCCTAGTAGACCACCAGCATAAGCTGGTCATGTTGCTATTGGCATATATTTTAAAATATGGCATATTACTGTCACTAGTCTATATTTCCGAGTCTTTTTACATATAACTATATATATATAACTATATATATATATATATATATATATACATTATATACAATAATATTATTTTTATACTGTAGTAATGTTAATTTTTATGTGAGTGTGTATAAGCTGCATAAACACTGAGGACAGTCTGTACTGTAAGTATGTACACATCTGTGGACGATTTTGGCTTGATATTTTGATATGGGACATGGTGTATCGTCTAAAATTGTAACCCCTCTTGTTTCACCAGCGCCTCAAAGCGCTCAAAATAATACTTGATATATCAATTAAACATTTAGATGGTCAATATTTTTCAAGATATTTTAATTTTAGAAGACTATTTTTGTAAATTTACCACTGAATTTTTTTGCCGGCTTGACCATTAAAGGGGTAATAGAAAATTACAGTTTTTACTTAGCCAGCATCTATCTGCAGGCCGAGAGAAAATTATTTTTAGAAATTTACCACTAGAATGACTGGCTCGATAACCGAGCCAGTCATACTAGTGGTAAACATTTTTAAATACTCCTCTAGGTGTTTCAAATAGCCATGTCTGAAGACCACCGCAAAGTTGTTTTAGGTCAGTTTGACCATTAAAGGGTTAAGTTGACACAAGTGTGGTTAACAGTCGTAATAAATCTATTATAATTTCTATAATTGCAAATTAAGTTATCGTTGCTCAAGCCGGTCAAAATGGCCTCTACAGTTCGCTTGCGAAATGTCCATTTGCAGACACAAGAGAAGACTATTTTTTAAGTTTACCACTGGAATGGCTGTCTCGATAACCAAGCCAATCATTCCGGTGGTAAATATTCTAAAATAATATTTTCATGCTCTGTAAATGGACATTTTTATGAGGAAATTGAAATTTTGTTGACCAAATCAGCCCAAAGCAGTTAATGCCCTTATATCCCTAGTCAGTTCCAGCATTTATCAGTTCTGCAGTTTATACATTCCCAGAATTTATCAAGTCAGTACTTAGCGTATGTCATTTGTACTTATCTGTTTTTTATTTGAAAATAAACATGGGTTTCTAAATTGTTTGTTTTTGTTGTCTCTCGACTTCAGTTTTTAGTTTCGATTTGAACTCTATATGCAGAATATTGTGTAGTCTTAGTGCCTCTGTAGATACTTAAATGATGTGTACTATGTGTTTGATTTAAATCTATGTTTATTATTTTGAAATAATTTGACTGAATGTCATGCCTGCTATAGGCAGCAAATGCATTCAGGTCAATTGTTTTCAAAATTTGTACCAGGTTTCTTAATGGACTTACCGATACTTGGTCTCTGGTTTGTAAGAATTCTTAGTAACGTAGGACAATATTGCATGCCACTCTGCACCGCTTAAAGCTTTCCACTCCATAATCCTAGCACAGCTATTTAATTATTACAGCATGCGCTGAACAGGTAATCTTCAAAATGATCTATACATTGAAAATAGCATGAATTAAAGCTATTTGTCTTGTTTACTGCATGTTCTCAAGATAAAATAATTAACGCTTTTCAATCTGAATTTCCAGGAAGATGTGATCCCAATGAGTTCAATATTAACTACATGTATGATGTTAGCTATCAATGTGTATATTTTTTGCCCTTAATGGTCAGGAGTTGTTTTGTTGAGCAAATGCCCATTATCAGGCCAAGAGAACACTATTTCTGAAAATTCACCATTGGTGCTTCCGAGTCAGTTATTAAGCCAGTAATTACAGAGGTAAATTTTCAAAAATAGTTTCATTGGTTCGCAAATTCATATGCCACAGAACCACTGCAAAGGGTGATTTTGGCCATTTAAGCCCTAAAGCATTTCTGATGCTGTTGCTAATTAGTGCATAGCTTGTATGCATTGATTAACAGACAGTAATTTAGACTTGTGCATGGCAGGTTTGTACTAATTGGGAATAGTAATATTCATATTTCATTATACAGATTACGAATACAGTCTAGCCTGAGCAAGAGACCACCTGCTTTTTGGGACCAAAAGATGGTGGTCTTGTTAAGACAGGTTGTCATATTGTCATAAGGATCCACCATATTCTGACAGATAAAGGCATATCATATGTTCATTAATTGGTATTATTCCGTTAATGGCTAAGAGTTGTTTTTCTTATTGAATGTCCATCTGCTGAACAAGAGAACTCTTTTTGAAAATTTGCCACTGCAATGACTGGCTATGTTATTGAGCTAGTCCAGTGGTATATTTTCCAATACAGCCTTCTCTTGGCCTGCAAATGAACACCTCCGTTTAAGGATTTTTTGGATGTCTTGATCATAAAGTGGTTAATAGACCACCTGGCTATTTGTCTTCTATAAGATAGTCACATAAGACAGGTCACCTAACAGGTATCACACATCGTCTCAAAAGTCCTTGCATTCAATAATTTTTGTCATGCCTTTAGCTAAATGGAGGATCTCGACATAGCAGTCCACATGACATTCGACTTCGGCATCCAGCATGTAGCAAGAATTAGAAGAATATTACAGTTTTTCAATGGACATTAAGTCATCAAGGGCTTATCTGATCTTATTTAAACTTGACAGATTTGTTCTATGCTATCATTGCATCTAGTTTCCATCATAATGATAATGATGTTCACATTTTCTACATATTTTTGCCCTTTTATACTTACTTTTTTGCACCAAACTTTACAGATTTGTCCAGTCTCCATCATAATGAAAATTATTTTAAAACTTTTTCCCATATTTTACATAATTTGGAGTTTATTTCTAGGTGATTTGTCTCCTTTTCAACAATTAGATGAACGTTAAAGTTTTTCAATAGACATTTGATTCATCAAGGGCTTATATTATATTAAGAAATCCTTATCCCACGACCCTGCCACACATCAGGTGTGATATGAGGAGAAACAAAATGGCTTGACATGTGGAACTCAATAATCCAATTTTAAGATATGCAGTGCAGTGCTGACACAAGGCCATTAGGGAAGCATGTAAATTGATAGAGTATCATTCCTGAAATTATATAATATTCTACATGGACCGGCACAGAATGCTATGTAGGGTGATTACCATGGTAGAGTTTGGTTTGAAGAGCTTTGTTACCAATGATCCCTGCATTTTATTTTAGACCCATGATACACACAACAAATTGTGTTATTAGAAAAGTTTACCCTCTCCAATTCAAACCCCCAAAGGACTGAATGAGTAGTTCAGTTTTGAGATGTTTCCTGTATATTTTAGTGAATATCTTGAAAGCTGTGGTGGGGAACAATTTGGTATTGTATCCACATTGATTAATTATTAATCGGAGACGATCTGCTCAAACTTGAGTTGTCGGCTTCCCCTGAATTCCTGTCTCCTGATGATGATGAGAGTGGTGGTAATGTTGGTGGTGGTGATGATGTACTTTTTTGGTCGGTATGCAGCAGGTTTTAGTATTTAGCAGGTGGCATCCTCTACAGGCTTTCTAGGTGTTGGCATCGAGTACATCGATTTCCAAGCCTTTCTCCAGGAATGTCTTGTTGCGTTCGCAGAATATGGTCAAACATAGCCCATCTTTGTTGGGACACTCACGGACAGTAAGACTGTAGTGCACATAATTTATGATACTTCATTGGAGATTATGCTGTTTGGCCACGGATATTAGATGATGGTATGAAGGTGTTTGCGGTGGCAGACATCAAGATTATCTAAAAATACGTTTGGAGCTGCCCATCTGTTACAGTTGTACCGCATCAGTGATGCACAGGCTGCATCATACATGGCTATTTTTTGGTTGGATATGATTGGAAGGCTTAAATTGTCATGTGATGCAATGTACAGCAATGTCTGAGACACTTCAGTGAGCTGAGGCTTTTGCTTTTCTTCCATTTCTCCTCACAATATAATGGAATGCCGTTGTCACTAACCTTGTCCCTATCTGATAGGTGTCCATGGTTAAACTGTGTCTTGGCTTGCTTCCTAGAGATTTTTATCCTTATGCTGTTCTACAGCTATGGGGTCAAAGAGAGAAGGGTTTGTCCTCATCTATAAAGTCTATGCCATCTGCATACTCTGCATAGAGTGGAAGGCTTAGAGTAGATAGGGGGTTGCCATGGTCTTGTGAATTGATATCTTTTATCATTTGTAGTGCAGAAATGGCTTCTCAGAGTATCTACATTTTCGTGGGGAATAATCCTATACACCTTTTCACACACAAGTTTGACAGGGCCTCCCCAAGTTATGTCATCTTGTTACCTACAAGTCTGCTAATAAACATTTTTGTATCCACCCATGCATATTATCAGTCAGTCAGAATAAGGACTTGCTATTCTTTGTCACCTAGGCATGCTAATGTTGCATTGCATGTCAATCTGATCCCTCACATGCTAGGAATTAAATGCATAGTAGTGCATAGTAGTTCAACACACTAGTCTCATGACAATGACAGTAACAATTACTAGCAAAAGTCTTCTCAAAATGTACATAACCCTTTCAACTCTTGGCTCTATAATAATTAAATTTTTGATATCAATGTGATACGGGTTAATAATTAATGCAAGTGAGTTCTAGGAATTAATATTTAACCCTTTAATGGATATATTTGGTCAATAAAATCGAAGGGTTTGCTTCATGAATCTCCGTTTGCAGGCCAAGCAAAGACTATTTTTTAAACTTAATCACTAGAATGATTGGCTCGATAGCAGAGCCAGTTATTCCAGTGGTAATTCTTCAATTATAATCGTGGTCTGAAAATTGATATTTTCTGAGGAAATCTGAATTTTCTTATTCATGTTTAAGCAATAAAAGACTGAGCCAGGTGGTCATCTAAAAGAACCCACAATTATTTCCTATTCACTGAACAGGCAAACAAGGCGGTGTAGCAATACTGTTGTTTTAGCTGCCCGTATTAATGGAATGATCCATTTCTAGCTATATGGCCCACCTATTTCTAGTTCATCACCTTTTTACGCATGTTGGAATCGATTTGAAAATTTGCAATATGAATTCTTAGAATCTAAATTTCAAACTATAGGGGTAAGCTGTTGAATATTTTGAAACTAATTTGGCTAGAGGTGGGGTGGGGGGGGGGGGCGGGGGTTTGGTGTAGGCTGTTAATGCCCATCCAAATTAGTTTCAAAACATTCAAAGAATATTTATTAAAATTTTTAATTCATCATATAGTTTGTACACTTTCATGACAAACCTTTCGATGTTTGTGAGGGAGCTACATCATTTTGATTGATGTCGGCTAACATGTGACATTTGATCACGGTGTCAGCTACCTGAGTGACAGATTGGACCCCTCTATTGCTGTTGATGGAATCAATTTATGATCCAGATCATAGCATCTGCTTCATGGCCCAGGGACCATACACAGAAACAAACATTTACTGTCTTATGGGTTTATGGTCTGTCGACTTGGTGTGAATAGAAGCAAGCTCTTTGCTCATTTATGTGAAATCAGCATTTGTCATATACTTATTTTCTGTCAAATTAAATGCATCTCTAAATATCAAAATATAAGCAAGACATATGATTAGCCATTGTTAGACATTCTCCACTCATACTGAATGTATGTCTGTTATGTCTGGTAGTGGTTATGCATGCCAGTGTCTGTAAGATTCTGATATTGTTGTTGTCATATTACATGCTCAGTCTGTGAGCCACCGTTCAGGTTTAAAGGTATTGCAGCAGCCAGACAGTTAATAACAAGGGATGCTATATTGGCAGGGCATTAAGTGATATCGTTGTCCATCAAGCTAATGGTGGATTTATAACTGAATTGTTGAAGGAGGATAACTCATTACCTCAATTTATGCCCGCCATCTCTCATCTTCATAACAGTGTCTGCGATAACTCGGACAAAGTATTCTGGGTGGCTTCAAACTTAGTCGATTCATTGGACTGTAATTTAATACCTGGAAGTAACTTGTTATAATCGGCAATGATCTAACTCTCCCTGTTATTGGGACCAAAAATCAGTTTCTGTATGATAATTTTGTCCAGGTGTGACAAGCTTTAAAAGTTCATTTTGTTGGATTATATGAATGTGATATTTACCCTGTCCGATCAGTAAACATCAGTGAAAGTTATTGTTGGTAATTTCAAGTGCATACATTTCAGTCTGGATATGTTTATGTGTTATATAGGCTCGGGTGCATGATTGAGAATTGAAGGGGTGTGCTATTCTGTGGATTTACCCGATGTTATGGAACTTTGGATTAGATAATTCCAAAATGTGTCAGGATCTATTTGTGTGCAAGTTACCATCACCCTCACAGAGCCCAGGTTCACGAAAATGTTTGTGCCACTAGCATGACACCTAACTATTGTAACAGAGACATATTCTATAGGGTGACAACAGTCCTACAGCATGCCTCAGCCAAAGTGGAAAGCAAAGAAAATGGATCGGATTAAGCATCCTGCTTGATCAAGAAACAGCACAATTAATCCCAATTTGAGGGAATCATCCCCTGATTAGATGGCAAATTCACTATTTAAGATTTCATAGAGGTCCATTGTACTATGACTGATGAACAAATACATTAACTAGATGATGTTCTGAAATCCAAAATGGTCACTGATCAGTGATCAATCATCGCTTTGTGTTATAAGTTCATTCATCATTGGCACTGTGTCTGTGGAAGAAATTAACTCTTAGTACTCTGATGTCAAAATTTTAAATTTTCAAATTAAATTAAAAGATGAACTGGTGTTCATTTTTCAACAAATTGGGTGGAGGATGGTGCTGTCGCAGACAGCAACATCGTCCACCAAAATTGTTGAAAAATGTACATCAGTTTCTTTTCTATTGACACTGTAAAAGATAGACTATTGACATCAGCGTGGTAAGGGTTAATAACTAGAGGGAACATTCACCTACAGACTCATTCTACTGGTAAGTGTTATGAAGAGACTTGTTCATTCTACTGGCAAGTGTTATGAAGACACAGTCATTCTAGTGGTAAGTGTTATAAAGACTCAGTCATTCTACTGGCAAGTGTTATAAAGACTCAGTCATTCTACTGGTAAGTGTTATGAAGACTCAGTCATTCCACTTGTAAGTGATATGAAAAGTGTTATGACAGTCATCCTAGTGGTCAGTGTTATGAAGAGACTTGACCATCCTAGTGGTCAGTGTTATGAAGAGACTTGGTCATCCTAGTGGTCAGTGTTATGAAGAAACTTGGCCATCATAGTGATCAGTGTTATCAAGAGACTCGGTCATCCTAGTGGTCAGTGTTATGAAGAGACTCGGTCATCCTAGTGGTCAGTGTTATGAAGAGACTCGGTCATTCTAGTGGTCAGTGTTATGAAGAGACTCGGCCATCCTAGTGGTCAGTGTTATCAAGAGACTCTGTCATCCTAGTGGTCAGTGTTATGAAGAGACTTGGCCATCCTAGTGGTCAGTGTTATCAAGAGACTCGGTCATCCTAGTGGTCAGTGTTATCAAGAGACTCGGTCATCCTAGTGGTCAGTGTTATCAAGAGACTCGGTCATCCTAGTGGTCAGTGTTATCAAGAGACTCGGTCATCCTAGTGGTCAGTGTTATGAAGAGACTCGGTCATTCTACTGGTGATTTTTATCATGTATGTATCTTTCTACAGCCAGTATCTAGATATGTGTATAAGTGTGAAAGGTTTAAAGAAGAGCAATAAGAGATTAGAGACACTTTCCCTCACATTTTTGTCAAATTGTAAACAATGTTCTGGATGTTTTCAGATTTTACTATTTTTTTCAGATTTCTTCAGATCATGCTCAAAGTTGTGGAATCCTAGTGTATGATCATCGCATCTTTCTTGTGTTAAAATTTGAGCAAAATCGAATTAGTAAATCGTGAGATATCCATAAATCCGGAATTTTATCCGATCCGGATCCAGGTTCTTTTATCTAGATCACTGCCAAAGTCTGGAAATCCTGTTGCATGGAAAGTTCCTTCTGAGCGTAAAAACTAAATTCTTTCTATGATACATTTGAAGATCCATACAGATTAACCCTTTCACGATGAAGCCTGTACTGGTCTTGAGGAATGTCCATTTGCCAGCCAAGAGAATACTATTTTTGAAAATTTACCACTGGAATGACGCTCAATAACCGAGCCAGTCATTCCAGTGGTGAATTTTCAAAAATAGTATTCTCTTGGCCTGCAAATGGACATTCAATGAGTAAATATTTTAATTTTTTGGAACAAATTTAGTCATTAAAGGGCTAAGTACATTAGATCACACATAAATCTAAAACACATTTGAAAATCCATGGATATAAAATCAAGTTGAACATCCATGGATGTAATGTAAATTTGAACATGCAGACAGAGCATATAATTCTGCTCCTCATTGCAGTTTTTCTTATAGACATTTGAATACCTTAAGTATCAGACTAAAATACTGCTGATTAATTTGTGAACAATTTCCTGAAAATTAGCACTATTTCCAATTCAAACCATCTCAGTGTTTTCAAAGCCAATTTCATGTTTATATTTGCCTTTGAATGACTGGTGTCTTATTCGTCATGTGCGTTATCAGTGTTATTGCCCTTATGTTTGCAGAGATGTTACTATCCAGACGTCTCATGTCCGCATCTACTGGGGAATCTTCGGGTAAGTAAGCAAATCACATCAGTATGTAGCCTTAGTATGCTGGAGATTAGCAAACAAAGTCTTAATACAACAAAATTGTCTTTGCAATGGAGATAATAATATTGTAGGACACTTATTTAGCATCATGTGGCTGGTGTGGTAATTTCCATAATCCAGACATACGTCAAACTTAATAGTTTCTAATCAATCTGACTGGATGCTGTTGTGACTTTGCAAAAAGATATTCGATCAATTTCTACATGACTATTTCCAAATTAAGCTACAATACTGTGATATTTAGGTTTGACCATTTAACCCTCATATCAGCCAAAAGCAGCTTTTGTAGTGGTCTTGTGAAATGTCCATTTGCAGACCAAGAGAAGACTATATTTGAAAATTTACCACTGAAATGGCTGGCTTGATAACCGAGCCAGTCATTACAGTGGTAAATTTTCAAAAAAGGCTTCTCTTGGTCTGAAAATGGAAATTTTCTATGAGAAAAATTACATTTTCTTGAATTAATTTGAGGGTTAGGGGGTTAAGAGATACATATACGGAACCAAAAAAGTTTAGCAACATTGAGAATATTACTGTATAAATGTTATTTAACAAAAGCAATAAATTGATTCAAATATATTATTTAATTGATAGGTCATTTTCCAATTTGAACAACAGTCTCTTGTTACTGTAATGCTAGCATCGCGCCTTTAACACGGCATCATTCAACGGAAGGGTCCAATTTAAATAATGACACTGAGCTGTCAATACCAGTTGTGACCTCCGCGCGCATTAACCACCGCCGTACATTGCTTTCTCATGCTTCGAATTAAGCACCTGATGTCACGAAGAGGAATCGCATCCCATTCCTGGAGCAGTGCAGCTTCCAGCCCCCACACGTTGTGAAGATGTGGATGGTTCTCACACACCATACGGCCAAGAATGCCCCACACATGTTCGATAGGAGACAGGTCCGGTGATCGCGCTGGCCAGTCCAACACCGGAACGTTGTTAGCCTCAAGGAAATCACTGGTGACCCTAGCTGAATGAGGACGGGCGTTGTCTTGCTGAAACATAAAGTCTGCATGATGCTGCATAAAAGGGATGACAACAGGGGCGACAACTTCTTCACAGTAACGTTGAGCCGTTACATTTCCGCGAATCACAATAAGATCTGTTTTGCCATTTTCATGGATTCAAGCCCACACCATGACACTGCCGCCACCGAATCTGTTGTGCTGAATGATGTTGGCTGCATCATACCATTCTTCTAAACGTCGCCAAACCCGTTGCCTACCATCTGCCACATCCACACAAAACCTTGACTCATCACTGAACAAAACGTGGCTCCATTGTTGAGCACGCCATCGCTGATGAGTTCTTGCCCATGCAAACCGATTCTCAATGTGATGCTCTGTAAGCGGAACAGCGACAAGTGGACGATGTGCATGCAGTCCAGCATCATGGAGTCTGTTTCGCACAGTTTGTGCATGCACTGTAGTGCCGGTAGCGGTGTGCAAATTACGGGACAGCCACAG
This sequence comes from Chaetoderma sp. LZ-2023a, assembly GCA_034401795.1. Taxonomy (NCBI): domain Eukaryota; kingdom Metazoa; phylum Mollusca; class Caudofoveata; order Chaetodermatida; family Chaetodermatidae; genus Chaetoderma; species Chaetoderma sp. LZ-2023a. The sequence goes on from CM067367.1 coordinate 110,045,614, forward strand.
CGCAGTCTCAAACCTGTGACGTCGTGATGACGTCACTAAGTAGTGGTCTTCTCGTGGTGTTGTTGCTCTCGGTCTGCCAGATCGTGGTCAGTCATTAACATGTCCAGTTTCCTGCTCACGTTGGCGGAGACAGGAAATGGTTGAGGCGTGAACATTAAAATGTCGAGTAACAGCGCAAATTCTCTGCCCAGCAGCGAGTCTTCCCATTGCTTCATGGCGCTGATTTTTGGGTAGCCCTAGGCGGCGGCCCATGTTCGGTAGGGTAAACTTTTAAGAGTTTTCTGTTAACGTTCGTTATCTGCTTTTGCAATATGGTGAATTTATGCCTTCGCTACCCGCCAATGTGGGCCAGTGCATGAAAAATGCATTTTCACATGCAGTAAGCATGCGGTCGACAATTGCAAGAAATGATTTGCATTTCATGATCAGCGAGACATTACATTGACGAAACATGCCTGCAAATTTGGTTATAAATGGACGCATAGTTTTAATACAACAAACCAAACTTCACTGTTGCTAAACTTTTTTGGCTCAGTATATATTATTCTCGGTAATGAATTTCCTGAACTTTAGTATCGCCATACATAACTCATGTTGATAGACTTAATATTCCAGGACATTTCTTAGTATAAGATTTTAAACCAGCTAGCTATTGACAACCTGTGATTGAGGTCTGCAAATGTTCCGTGGCTCAGAATAGGACAATTAGATTGTTATAAAGGTTTTTGACAATTTTAATTGCTATGCTAATTTTAGACAATTTGTTATGCTAATTTTTGATAATTGGTTGATATACAAATTCTGGACAACTAGATTGATATACTAATTTTGGACAACTTGATTGATATACTAATTTTGGACAACTTGATCGATATGCTAATGGGTTTTTTATTTATGACTCGCAACTAGTCTGTCTATCTCTGTCAGTCTGTCTGTCTGTCTGTCTGTATCAGATTTTTTACATTTCTGGCAAAGCGACCTAAGTCACACCTCTAGTATGCCACACTTGCTTGATAGCCTGGTTGATACGCTAATTTTAGACAATTTTATTGATATGTTAATTTTATACAACTTGATACCTATTGTAATTTTGCACAACTTGCTTAATATGCTAATTTATACAGTTTTTGCATAAAACAATGAGTATGTAGTTTATCTTATCTTTGCTTGACAGTGTCTCTATCAAATGAGACTTTTCTTCGGAGTACATCATTCCGTCGCAGTAACCGTGCTAAGGTACTGAGTTCATTGATGCAGGTATCATCCTCAGTGGTCAGACAGCAATCAATGAGTTCATGGCGGGAGATCAGTAGTTACGAGGATGAGGATGTGTTTGAGGATCCAAAAGAACTCAGTGCATCTCGTTCTTGGTCAGCACCATCGCACACCCCACCAGTTAGTGGTACATCAACACCAACGCACAGACGCAAAGTTTCTGTAAGTATATTAGCGCTACCATCATATAAATAGATGCGTATATAGTGTTTGCTCATTTTTAGCTCATCTGGCCAGAATGGCCAAGTGAGCTTATGCCATGGCGACCATCCCTCGTCTGTCCGGCATCCATCCATCCATCCATCCATCAACCTTTTCTTTAATGGTCTTCTCAAGAACCACTGGGCCGATTTCAGTTATATTTGGCAGGAAGTGTCCTTAGGGCCTACAGATCCAAATTTGCTCAAAGGAAGCAGATCGGCCCATTTGGCCGGTGGCCATCTTGGATTTTGGCATATTTTTTGAAATTTTTAAAATTTTCTTTTCCAAGACCACTTGGAGGATCAATTCAAAACTCATGAAATATCATATGGAGCAAGAGCTGAACCAAGTTTTTTCAAAGGAACTTGATTGGTCAAATGGTTCGGCAGCCATCTTGGATGAGCTAGTTTTCACAAAAACAAATTCTGCAGAACTGCTGAATGTATCAGGCCGAAATTTCAGAGATATGATTAGGGACTAAGGGCCATTGAAGTTTATTCAAGGAAATTTGATAGGTAATAAAACATGGTTGCCATGGACCAATCACAATGTCACGCATTTGGCGGCCATATTAGATTCTTTTATTTGATGGATTTTGAAGTCGAAATTTGTTTTGTACAGGGTTTTGGATATGTTTATTTCAATCATGCTATTTCTGAATCTATTGGATAAATGGTTTGGCGGCATGCTGTAAAATTACCATCTAGTATACGTGGTCTTTCTAGCAGGTTGGACTGCATAATACAATCTTTTGCTGAGTGGCCCAGCTCAGTTATCAGTTAGCTTAGTGCTTTGGTGTTGGGTAATGTGAGTTGAAGTTTATTAAAAAAATAATTTGACAAAGTCATTGCTGCCTTAGAAAGCAACAACATAAGTAAGCCAGTCATTCCAGTGGTAAATTTTCAAAAATAGTCTTCTCTTGGTCTGGAAATAGACATTTTCTATAAGAAAATTGAACTTCTTGAATAAATTTGGGGCTTAAAGGGTTAATTAATGTGCAATTGGAGTTTTATTTCCACCATCCATTGACACATGGCAGCTTTTTTTGCCATAGTCATGATAGTAGATAAAAAAAACTAAGTGGTTAGCCTTTTCCCTCCAAGTGCTGACTAAATCTTTAAGATATGTATTATGTACTCTGACATCTTTACTGTTAAAATATTTTGAAATGTGTTTAATTCATTGAAAGTTGTTGCTGCTTAAGGCAGCTATGACCCGGTCAAATTATTTTGTAAATAAAATCCAGCATCGCATTACCCATCCCTGCTGCGAACTTGGTCATGTACATGTATTTAGAATATACTCAGTTGAACTTGCTATAAAGACCACCTGTATTAACCCTTTCACTGATGAATTCCCTATATTTTCAAGACATCCATACAGTAAAACAGTTGAATAGTTTGAAATTAATTTGACTGGAATCCATTGTTGCCTAAGGCACAACGTCTTCGAGTCAATTAATTTCAAAATAATCGACAAAATAAGTTTTATATCATAAGGAATATACTTTTTTCAGGATTTATGTGTGAATAGGGTTAAGAGACCACCTGCCTTAACTCATTCGATCCCAGAGACATGGCGCTAAAAAGCTCAGTTTTTCCCGGACATTATTTTATAAATAATAGGAAAATAGGGTAGCCGTACTCATTCTCCCATAACTTTAAAAGTATTGCGCCTATGAAAAAAATAAAATAAGACGAGTTTTAGACAATTAATAGGGGAATTAAATGATATAAAATTTATAAATATGTGTGCAATAATCTTCTTCTTCTTCTTTTCGTTCATTGATCATACCGCCAGTCCTGTAAGTGACTATCCACATGATCATAAGCGTTAAGTGCGTGGATCCATGGTTTATTAGAGTGCGCCGTGCGGCCTGGAACCTCCGTCTTCAGCACTCGAGGTTTCTGTCAGGGTTACCTCACCCTTACCTCCTTTAGTCGCCTCTTACGACACGCAGAGGATACGGAAGGTGTATTCTAAGCCCCACCTACAGGGCATATACCCTTCTAATTACCTAATTTTCAAAAATAGTCTTCTCTTGGTCTGGAAATAGACATTTTCTATGAGAAAACTGAACTTCTTGAATATATTTGAGGCTTAAAGGGTTAATTAATGTGTTATTTGAGTTTTATTTCCACCATCCATTGACACATGGCAGCCTTTATTAGATAATTAATTAATAAAATGACAAAAAATATTTTAGTAACATTTGATGACATTTTTCTCAGAAAATTAGAAATCTTTCATCTGGAAAGACAGCGTATGAAATCTGTAGAATTTTATCCACTTTCTGATAGTATGCTCATATTTGAAATCAAACAACGTGATCCGCTGCTATATAAGAAAGAGTACACATATATCACGGTCTCCAAGTCAAAGATTCCACCGATAAACAAGCGGTCGAAAATGGGTAGCAAGTCCTGATAACAGCCAATACGCGGGTATCCGGATAATAAAGTAGAAGACTAGGTTCTTTTCGATGCCATTTCCCGGTTTGTAATGGAAAAGAGCGGCGTATTTATGCTGCACGTTTTGAGATTCTAAAGCGAAATTATGCCGCTGTCTAATGAAATTATTTTAAGTTATGACGAAATATTATCTTCTTCTTCTTCTTGTCTGGATATTCCTCCAATTGGTTGGAGAACCCACATATGTGGTCGCATCAAATATGATTAAATAAAAGTTCTAGAGAACAACGGTTACCTTTAAATCTAGGCTTCTAAGTGTTCGTGCTACTTTGTATTAAACACGGTGTAGAATGATTTTCACATTGTGATGTGCAGTTGAAAGCATTGAAGGGCAGGTCTATATACATATCATACATAACTTTCTATATTTTATTTTGTCGCTGGATGTCTGCTGTATGATGAGTCAAGCATGTATGTCCTTCCGCAATGTATATCGTAACATAGCTGTCTCGAGATGCTTTCAATCTTATGACAGAGGTAATAGTCATCTGGGATTATATTAGAGACCACTAGTGCTGTGCAGTCAATGATTAGCTGGGCTAACATCTGTGCATCCCTGCATAGTAGTATCCACGTTGTTTCGCCAAGATGTTGCTTAATGAGTAGTTTGAGCTTGTTTGAGATTATTCCTCCTGTAGTTAAGCAGGGCGCAGCAAGTGACAATCATATGTGGATAATCTTCAGGCTGTTGATGACATAGTGGACATATCGGATCTGTTAGGTTTTGATTGAATCTGGCTATGTTGGATTGGACTAGATATGTTCCGGTAAGCAGTCTCAGCTTTATGCTTGCACGTCATACATCTTTAACTACACTTTGAATGCTATTTATTGGAAGAGGAGTGCATCCTATTGAGAGATTGGCTGTGTAGCAAAAGGATAATGTCTTCCTTGCAAGACATTGCTGACTGAGTTCCAGTGTCCAGTATTTATCCACAACACCCGTGACCATGCCTTTCCATTGTAGCTTACTAGGAGATAAACATCTTAGAGTTGCTAGGTGGGGTAGCTCATATCTTTCTAGAATTGTCTGGATGTAGATGAACCCGCTTGTGGATTTGATTGTAGATGAGCCGATAGACACTTGCTGTTCCATAATTTCTGCTAATGTAGCATTTTTACTTCTGATAATCGCTCCGAGCAGAGACAGCTGTCTGATGTGCAATTCTGCTATGATGGGTCACGTACTGATAAGTAAGAGGATTCCACATTTAGCTGTGCGGACGGGTAAGGCTAGTATCTTTCATACGAATATGGAATGATTCCAGGGCATCCAGTTGCTTGAATGAGAGTACAAAGATCTCCATACCATATAATAACTTTGGTAGGATGTACATCACATACAGATGAAGGCATACTGTGGGTGATAAACCATTGGAGCCGTGAGTCCAGTACCCGTCATGGAGTAGAATGTTCTCCTGGCGAGTGAGATCTTTTCTTCGATGTTAGCTGAAGCTTCATTCTTGGAAGTGTGAACTAGTCCGAGATGTGTTGCTTTGTCACTCATCTGCAATTCAGATATACCTAGACTCCATATTGGGTTTTGACCTTTGGAGGCTTTGCTGTTAGGTTTGCTGATTATGGTTGACTTTTCGGGGTGAATGTTGTACCTATCCCGACACGCGTAGCTGTAGGATTGATCAAGCATGACTTGTAGTTCTTCAGCTGAATTGCTACATAGTGTAAGATCATCTGCAACCGTCGGACATCCCGTATAGGTTGCTCCAATATGTGTTCCCATTTGTTGAGTTTGAAGATGAACCAGCAGGTCATTGATATATGTCTTGTACAATCCGGTAGACAACACTCCTCCCTGACGAACCCCTTGTCTTCTCTGTACGTGGTCGCTTAGTAGGTTCTTCCATTTTACTTTAGCAGTTAGATCTCCATACATGTGGTCAATGATTTGTCAAAGATGAGGGTCAACCTTCTGATCAAACAAGTGACGTTTTAGCAAATTATGGTCGACCACGTCAAATGCTTTTTGGCTGTCCAGGAATGCAATGTGTATTGATTGGCTCGTTTCCACTGCTTCTGAGATTGTTTCTGAGAGAACCAGAGCTGCCATAGGTGAAAGAGAGTCCCGATGTAAAACCATATTGAAGTGAGGATTGGTTGGCTGGTAGGTTGTTTTGCAGTCTATCCAGTATGATGTGGTCAAAGATTTTCCCGAGTAGAGATGAAACAGTGATACCTCTATAATTGCTGGTGATTGAAGGATCTTTTCCTCTTTTATGTACTGGAGTGATTATGCCAGACTTGAAGGCAAGAGGGATCTGCTTTGTTTGAAATAAGCACAAACCTACAATAAGTAAGCGGAGCGAAACAGGAATGGAAGGCAGACAAATAATTTTCAAATAATTTGATCATAAATTAAATGTTAACCCTCCCGCATCCCACCCTGCAACATTACAACAAAGATCACATTGACTATGACGACAAGAATGAAGCGGGCAAGATACACCCATACACTGATCTTCAAGCATGTATAAACAGATCCAGGAACCATATTGCATAGCATTCTGGGTATATTTACTAATCAATATAAATTATACTCCTAACGATGGCCAAAACGATATGTGAAGAAACAACAAAATGTAAACAAACTGCTGTGGCACACTGTAAAACCGCAGACCACACATCTAAATCAAGAATTTTGAAACCACCGATCATTGCAAACAGATCGTGATAACACGCAAAACTTGAAAATTCCAAAGTTTTTCTGGTACCAATACAGTACGCAGCATCCAGAATCAGATGCGCGAATTAATGAAACATTTTCTTCACATAAAAATCTGAGACAACTCGGGTGTGACGTCACCCGCTCAGATCATACGGAGAACGACGTGATCTTGGCGGCGGCAGTGTAGGAGGCACCACTGATGGCGATCTTTGGAATGGAGTGAGTTATTCCGACAGTGCTCAGCCACCCCACTCACCACTGTAGCGAGGACAGCCTCAGTGGCGGCAGGAAGAATCTCATTTCCACCTGTCATCTTCACCACGGCCACATTCGCCGCCATGTTACTGGCGACATGGACTGCCAGAGGTTTTGCTTTGGTCAGTAACTTCTGTGTCTTGGTTCGCAGCAGGTTCTCCACCTTCTGAAGACTCGCCTGGCTCTCAGGCAGTTGCTTCACGATCTGTACCATTGACGTCATTGTTTAAGCACTGAGTATACACTGCGGTTAAACATCTGCATCCCCTGTTGAGAGAGCTAAAAAGATCTTCCCAGTCTGCATCTGCCAGGTGTCCGGGTTGGTATTCAGGAATATTCATCTCTCTATTGAGACATCTTAAACATGTCCAGGCTTACGCTATGCGAGAAGTACTATGATGTCTTCCAGAGGGAGTTGAAGGACTACAAGAAGAAGACACAAGATGAGCTCGCTCAGTTCTCCGGTGCTGAGCTGACAGAGTAGCTGATAGCTGTGAAGCTCTATCTAGGATTTGGTACGGGACAGATCTGCTTCCTCGAATACGTTATCATGGGCGGGAGTATCGTCGAGCAGCTCCTGCGAGCTAAAGGTTTCTACAAGGATCGGGAGTATTTGTCAGATGTGTTCCAGCAGTTGCAGACTGCCATGGCCTCACCTGACTCAGAGCTGAACAAGGCTCTGCGATACTACAAACTGGAAAAAGGATAAAATGCGGACCCATCCATCCCTTGGATGTGCATGTTGGCAGCGTGTATAGGGGCTGTAGGGCATGCCAAGCTGGTTCAGTGTCTCACCGTGGTCCCCACTGCTACTGTAGAGAGTCAGGATAGTCTTATAGCTAATTTGCTAATGGCGGAGTAGGCTGATCCCGAGCACCACGATAGCTAGGCCTGACACCACTCGTAGAGCTGCCACGGGAAGCGGTGTCGTGTCGACTGGTGCAGTGGCAGTGTCGGAACGCCTTTATATGGAGCTGCCATGGGAATCATCGTGTCGACTGGCTGCAGTGTCAGGGTCTGTATGTGCTGCCATACCCATACTACGCATAGGTGCGTTGATATCAGTGTTGAAGCCGAAGTGGACACCGGGGGAACTCCCCTCTACTATCATGTTGTTATAGCCCCTGACTTAGAGGTCCTCGATGTTCATGATCATGTTGCTCGGAATCAACCATAGGTGTGATGAAATAGCTAAGTCAAGTTTGCGACGGGCCTTCTGCAACCCCTGCTGGAACTTAGCAATAAGACTACTGGGGTCTGCCACGATGATCATATCCTCAACGAGACTGATGAACATGGCCTGGATATCTGCTCCGCTGACACCATCTATGGAATGACGTGGCTTGGTCTGTGCTGTAAGGAGGCAGTAGCACAGTCCTTCCAGGGACTGGTTGATCTGAATGATCCCTGCTGGTGTGAGGCCTGAGGTGGTGTGTGGGACAACGTCCAGCGCTGAACTCTCTCTGTAGTCTGTTGGCCGCTGAGACACTATGACTATTGAGCTGTGGGTCGAAGTCATTTGTATCAGGGAGGCTTGCACCCAGTTCATGGAGGATTCGTCGCACCGTGAAGTACACGTGAAATCTGAGACAGCTGGCGATGAGCACAGCTTCAGGAGTACCAGAATAGGAGTGAAGCCGGTTGGAACTTACTCCACATCCTGCCATGGCACACCACACGGCAAAGTTCAGCTGCTGATTCCAGTATGAGAGGCTTGAAGCAGCCATCCAAGTATGAGCTTCCTTCGCATCCTTGATGGTGATGGGGCGGTTGGTCAGCAGTCATGGGTTGATGGAGAAGCTGGTTCGGGACAGTCCATCCACTGTGATGGAGAACGGTGTTAGCTCTGGTATATCAGACAAAGACCTCTCAGGCCAATCAAGGGTGTACCCAGGAGGGACGGTTGGCTCTGGATGACTGTCATGAGGTTCAGTGGGAAGGCCGTCTATACTGGTGTTCTTAAAGCTACCATACAGGCAGCACACTATTTGTAGTCGTCTCGACTCCAGAGACCAGCGAAGCGACCTCGCCGTAACATCTCATTTTTTAGCTCCTCCATATCAACCCGCCTGCTGGAGCCTTTGAGGTATTGCTGTCGCTTTCTCCATGCGGTACAGGGCTTGGAGCTTCAATATATGGTGGTACTCTTCATCGGTGACATGTCCATCCTCGAGAGCTTTGCTGACAGACTCGTCGATAGTCCGTAGCATACTCTGTGCCAGTGTCACATACTTAGCACGCTTCTCCAGCCTCCTTGTGATCTGCCGCTGCCCCACTACCAAGCCAGTGGCCAAGACAGTGGTAGCTAGTGTCACGCCACCCATCGGGATGGCGACGATGGCACCCACCCCTGTAGCGAGAGTGGCCACAGCTGCCACACCAGCACTGGCTCCAATCACACCCGCAGCAGTGGTTTTACGCACGAGGACGCTGTAGGCTGTCTTATATCGCCTGCGCGTTCTGCTGTACTTTTCTGCCTCATGGACGAGATTCCGCCTGATGGCATCTGTCTGCTGGAGTCGCCAGCCATGGATGGTACCGCCCTCGTCAGCAGTCAGGAAGGGGTATAGTTCTGGTTGCTTCTGCCACTGATTCTGCCATAGTATACCTGGAGATTAAACCTGCAGAATCTGCTCATGAGTCATAGAAGGGTTCATTTAGGAGAGCCTGGCGAACCTTGCCAGCTTTTTAGTGTCGAGACAGACGTCTCTTAGAAAGTGGTCATCCAGCACTATGTTGGGTGCCAGTAGCTTTCTGAGACATGACATCTGGAACTTCACCTTATGACCAAGATAGTAGGTCTGCCTGGATGGCTTTCTTGGTCTTACACTTTTGCGCTATCTCCTCTTCCCACTGTATGACATCTGGCTCATCCTCGTCTGTGAAGATACCTGGCTCATCATCATATGTGAAGACATCTAGCTCATTGTCATCTGTCTAGACTCCTGCGTCCCGCTTACTCTCCTCCAGGAGGGCCTGCCAGTATCGGGAACCTTCACTGTTCCTTCGCCTCCTTGCCTTGCTGGCAGCCTGTTGATACCAGCTCTCCCGCTGTAGTCACTCTCCTTCTTATTGACAGATCTGTTGCTGTGCGAGCAGCTGTTCGTTTAAGGCCTTTATCTGTGCAGGGGTCATGAAGGGGCAACCCTCTATCGGGTTCATCATCTCGGCAAAGGTCAGATATTCCTGGTATGATAGTATGTTGTCGTCAGGTCAATGAGTAATAAGAGTGTAAACTCTAAATGGGCATCCGATATCCGATCCGTGCTGGCATATATGTTAATGGAGGGGCTGTCAAACAGGTGATTTACAGGTGTGAATAGGCTAGGACTGATAGCTTTCCATAGGTTGCTGTTGACACCTGGGAGATACTTTATCACGTCCCGGCCGACTTCTACCAGTGAGATGCTGTTGCTGTGTGCACTGCCCGGAGGTTGATGTAGCACATCGGTGTGTATGTATGTTGTGCCAGCGGGGCACCTCGAAGAGGACCCATTCTACATGGTACTGTACCACCCATCTCCCCTCTAGAGAGGGTGAGATTACATTCTCACCACCAGAGAGCAGCAGTCGGACAAGCGTCATGGTTATATCTCCTGTTTAAGCCCCTCATATAGCATGTTATGGAACCCATATTTGCTCACTCGATTTGTCTTGCTGACCTGGCAGATGTGTACGCAGTTGATGCTGCCAAGGTAGAAGAGAGCGATGGCAAGTCATTCGCCCTACAGTACGAAGCAAACTGAGACCTCAAGGATGTGTCGAAGGAGCACCTGGGTCGCAACATTGATGGCCACAAGATCGTGTTTCGGTACGGTTTCCCAAAGAGGAAGTACATCCTCGAGCTGTTGATTGAGGTCTCAGATACAGAGGTGGCAGACATCAACACCCTAAATGACGACCTCAGCTTTCATCTGGTCAAACCCAATTCGAGCAATGCCCCGCCGATGACACATGATGGTCTGCTATTGACCCTGGCAAAAAACCTGTAGTTCATGTTTGAGAAGAATGAAGTGTGGTACTGCGCTGGACCTGGTGATTACTGGCAAACATGGTTGCCACTATATAGGCCTCCCGCAGTCATTGACATAGAGGTTACTCCCCTCTCCACTGTTGTGAAAAAGGATGGGAAAGTTCGAAAGCTCTACAATCGGGGATCATCCTTCCTCACCTACATAGGTGAAGGTGTCTCCCTGACGAGGGTGGGTCACCGGATCGGGGTTACAGGTGGAAAGCTCCTGCTGCATCGTCCATTCGATAAGAAGATGTTAACCTCCAGGAAGGCATCCTACGGATAGATGGTGTGTCACATGTCTCCAAAGCCAAGGGTGCTGTTAAACTGCTTCAGCGAGTCGGACTCACTAGCCCGCAAACGACTCATATAGTCCTAGAGATACGTTTCTTAGCCGGCGGCAGATTGAAGCAGCTAGCCCCTGCCGCTGAGGGGATGAAGATCACTACCAATCTGGATAGAACAGGGCTCGATCTGACACAGATATTTCTCGAGGAGTTCACTCTGTTCAGTTTAACTCTTCATGTATAGCCATGATTCTCATCATACTGCTCATGCTGGCATCTACAGCAGTGGCACAGGGCGCTGAGACTGCCATGATATTGGATGCCAAGTGAGCCCACTTCCGGGATGACCCCCAGTACAATCCTTGGGTCGACCCCTTGCGGAGAAACATTTACGACCACTTTCACCCACATGAAGAGATCGAGTCTGTCTGCCACTTCTATGGTGTGGAGAGGGTAGGACGTGGTTGTGTGCTGGAGACACCTGCTCAGCACCAGATTCTCTGCGTAACATGTGAACATGTCAGAGTCTGCCGTGGTGCAAATGCTAAGCACTTTAGCATCCTACCAGGTGAGCGTTGTCAAGGCAGAGACTGCGTGTTTGTCTGAGCCTACACAGAGTGCAATGCCCGTCCTGTATGCGTGGGGGCCCCGCCGGGGTGTGGGGCGGGGCCTAATGTGTTTTAAACTGTGTTTAAACTTTGTTTACACTGGAGAGAGGGTGGTGGGAGCCACAGATCTCATGGGGCAGGGCCAAGCGTTTAGACTGGGTTTAGATACCACCTTTTTCTGTGAGCAGTCCCATTTAGAGACAGGGGGCATTGTATTTATTTGTGTGGCCGATGTCTCAAATTCCTATGCCTCAGGGATTGAGAGGGCGGTGGGGGCCACGGATCGCTGAACGGCTGCCAGTTGAGGGAGGTGGTATCATTTTGACTCCGGCCCTACTACTACGACTATTGGGATCGAATGACATTTTTATTTATGACGCCTGTAGTCGTCATTGGGATTGAATGAGTTAAGGACTATTTTGTTCATTTGCTAGTTCCAATTAAGCAATGTATTGAACCTTTATTAGCCCTTTAATGGTCAAGCCGGCCAAAACCTGCCTCTGCGGTGGCTTTGAGGAATGTCCATTTGCAGGCCAGGATGATTATTTTTGAAAATTTACCACTGGAATGACTGGTTCCGAGCCATTCATTCCAGTGATAAATTTTCAAAAATTTCCACATCTTGGCCTGAAAATGTACATATAATGAAAATTTCAATTTTATTGAAAAATCTTGAGATTAAAGGATTAAGAAACCAGCTGCCTTCTGATTCTCACTTGAGTAGTGCCTTAATACAAGTTTTACTTGCTGTCACTTTCTGCTGTTAGCACTGGGATCTTATATTTTTGCTTAAAGGGCCCACCTTGGCTATAAAAGGCACCAGATGGCCCTGGTGTCACATCTATCAAAATCTAAACACCTTTTACATCTAGGGAGCGTATTTTTTAAAAATATGGTATAAAACCCTTAAAGATTTCTTAGATATTTGCACAGTACATTCTTGGTATAGCACTGGTACTGTCATCTCGACGAAATTGTTGGAAAATATTCATTTAAAAGAGAATTAGCTAAAATAAACACGAGTGCTGAATAAAATTTGAATTTAGTGGGCGGAGCTAAAGCTGTGACATCATATTGCAGGAAATGTGCTCTAAATTATTTATGAGTGTAAACAGCCACATGTATTATCCCAAGTCATATGTGGAGAGAGAACATGCAGTAATAAATAAATAAACACATTACCTTGATAAGAAATGGGGTCTTATTGCCACCTATAACTGGAAATAAGGGTTGTATTAGCTGTTAGGCAGCAACAGCCTTCAACAAATGTGTTTGTAAACTGTATATTAGCCTTTCTAATACTGGCTTTGTAACAATTACTCTTTTGATATCAGTATGACAAGTGTAGCAGAAAACTGTTGCTGTATTTGACAGTAACAGATATCCTCACTACCACTTTCAAAATGACCACATTAAGAATACTACATGTATCACCATCTAATAAAATTTGCTAATACCACAATACTGAGCTAAATGTATTGCCAGATAAATTGACTTAACTGTTTGGCTGCTGAATTACTGCAGACGACATTTCACATGGGGCTTAACTCTGGATATATGCTGAATATTTTGGAAACAATTTGACTAACATAGCCCCCAACAACATTTAGTCAAATAGTTTTCAAAATATTCAGCAGTTCCAGAATTATTGTCCATTGGAATTATTGTCTGATGGCTTGCAGCAGCCAGACAGTTAATGATGAGTTAATTAGATTTGAAGGCGTATGTGAATATAGTACACATGTGTATAATGCTACTATGCATAGGGTTGACTGTCCTATTCTATAGTAAATCAGTCACCTGGGCATATAGAATAAGTCTGTGTACAGCAGCCAGGTGCTGAGCTGTCAGATGGTATCACACATGGCATCATCGCAGAAGCTCCGCCTCATAGGTTATTAATTGCATCTCAACCCAGGGAGTGAGACTTGCTGCTTTTTGTTGAAAAGCACCATTGCAAAAGCAATCCACGGATTGTTGTCAATATATCGAAAACTAAACCATTTGACTGAAAGTCATTGGAAGTGGCACTGATTGATGTAAAACTCAATAAAGATTAGTTGGGTTGCCAATGTTCCAGGTGAGCGACACAGGCCCCTTGGGCCTCTTGTTCATCTAAGTGTTCATATATTCATCCAATTCTGCATGGTAATTTCAGAATCTTCAGAAAGCCTGACCTGATTGTTGTGTTCAGTATCCATAAAAAGCTGTTGCTTTTGTGGTCAAAGGGTCCCTGTCAGAAATATCTAGTTGAAATTGTTTTCGGATGATAACTGAAGTACTGCTGAAGTTATCTTTACCTTCTTGGTCTGGGTGTTTGAGTGCAAGGCCATAGTGATCTAATTATTGAAATCAGATTTCTGTATGACACCCTTGCCTCTACTGAATGCATCTTCACCAATTTGCCACTAGTTTATCCATGCCATCTTAAATAAACATGTTGCTGTTGTAGTCAAAATATCACCGGTTAATGTTATGGTGTAAAACTGCATAATTAATCGTACAAACATAATTACGGCTTTGCTATGACAAGGAATATAAAAATGCTTCAATTCTGATCTGCATCATGATTCAGATTCTATCAATGCTTTTTTATTATAATCACAGACAATGACAGAGATATCTGTCCCTAAATTCTTCTCCAACTGTCATATACTTGGCTTGGCTTCAACCTTGGCATATGCCTTTGGTATGGAATGTTTTATCAGTAAGTCAGTAAGTTTTTAATATCTGACCTTGTGCTTTCTATGGAATATGGCTGTTGGGAAAAGTGAGAGTTTGATGTAGCTAAGATTCTTTATTAACCCTTTCACTCACAAATCCCATAAAATGTTTATTCTTTATGATTTAAAACTTAAATTCTATTGAATATTTGCCGTTGCTGCTGAACAGAAAAAGCTTCAGTCAAATTAATTTCAAAATATTCAAGTTTTCCGGTATGACTGCTTTGAAAATAAGATATGGGGAATTCCTTGGTGAAAGGGTTAACCCGTACCACTCTGATGTCAATATTTTATCTTTTACGGTGTCAATAGCAAAGAAACTGGTGTACATTTTTAAACAATTTTGGAGGAAGATGTTGCTGTCTACGACAGCACCATCTCCCACCAAATTTGTTCAAAAATTAACACCAGTTCATCTGTTAATTTAATTTGAAAATTTAAAATTTTGACAGCAGAGTTCTAAGGGTTAATTGTTTCAAGCCAACCATAACTGAAACATGTCAAGAATTATTCACACACGATGAGATTCAGCCTCTCCATGACCGGTTTACACCTTTTGGTGCGCATCAGGTTGAGGAAGGATTCATACCCAGGACCTTTGGTTTATTAGTGGACATTGTTACCAGAAGACCACGCGTGTCACCTTGTGTGTGGGTGGCTCAGATAAACTGTAATTAGACAACTGCCAAACCAGTGTTGATTATGCGTACAGGATATGCGATGGCATCTTTAGCATGTGCAATGTGATACAGAGACCACATCCTTATCCAGCCCTGGAATCCAGTTTTAGCTATGGCCCATGGAGTCAATCTATCCCTGCACGCTGAATCTCAATTTCCTGAAAACTATACAGGTAACCTATTGAATATTTTGAAACTAATTTGACTGGATGCTGTTACTGCCTATGTCAGCAACAGTGCCCAGTGGATTTAGTTTCAAAATATATAACAGAATGTTTATTAAATAGTAAAGACATACAATTCGTACAACCTGATGGACTATTAAGGGTCTAAGATGGACTAAATCATATCATTCATGACATAATTGATTCTGACGTCAGCCTACATGTGACATAGTTGATTATGCCGTCATATGATTGACTGAGAAACTGGATTACTCTATTGTATGGATAATTGTGTGTTATTACAGGATTGTGATTAATGAATTATTCACATACCATGAGACTCATCCACTGCGCGACTGGTTTAGCCCTTACCACTCTGGTGTCCAAATTTTTAATTTTCAAATTAAATTAAAAGATGAACTGGTGTTCACTTTTCAACAAGTTTGGTGGGAGATAGTTCTGTCATAGACAGCAACATCTTCTACCAAAATTGTTGAAAAATGTGCGCCAGTCTCTGATATTGACACGGTAAAAGACAGAATATTGACATCAGAGTGATAAGGCTTATACACGTAACAAGTGACTGTAACGCGGTGTAATAATTGATTTATCACTTGGTTTGGTGAGCTTATATATCATTGTTCCTAGTCATGCTGGTTGGGATGGAGTGAAGGTGGTAATTCTGCATTCAGCTCATTCTGATGTAAATTAGTATTTCTTATTTACAGTTACACTCTGAATACAGTGATAGCGCACTGATGCCACCGCCAGCGGGTCCCGGTCACATGAAGAAAGGCAAATCATCCAGCAGATCTAGAGAAGCCAGTCCCAAGTATACACAATAATAACATTATAACTACATCAAATATGATATCTAACCCTATCTATCAAAGTGACGTTGTACATAGCATCTATGTGCAAATCCATTATCAGTGCTTTGCTACTGTCAGGCATGCGTCATGCACATCATTAACCCGTATCACTCTGATGTCGATATTCCATCTTTTACTGGGTTAATAGCAAAGAGGCTGGCGCACATTTTCCAACAATTTTGTTGAAAAATATACACCCGTTCATCTTTTAATTTAGTTTGAAAATTCTGACATCGGTGTGGTAAGGGCTATTTAAAAAAGGTTATGTAATCGTATAATGATCAAGATTTTTAAAAAAAAAAGAAAGAATTTTGCTAATGAATGTCCATTTACGGGGCATGAAAAGACTACTTTTGAAGATTTAGCTCTGAAATGATTGGCTCGTTTCTCTAGCCAATCATTCTAGTGGTAAATTTTCCAAAAAAAAGGGACTGTCTTGTCCTGCAAATTGACGTTTGTCCTGATGACATTAGCTACCATTCTTGCCTGGCTTAATCATTAACTCCTGAACTACAAGTCCCTGAGAAAATTGAATACATTTTTTTACTTAATAAAGTATATTCTCTTAAATATTTTGATATTAATATGGCAGCAATGTCTTCCAGTCATATTAATCTCAAAATATTCAACAGCTTTCCTGTATATTAGCTGCGTAATTGAGATACAGAGAATTTATCAATGAAAGGGTTAAACAGCACCAACTAAACATGTGGTCCTTAAAGCTAGGTGGTCTCTTATCACAGGGTAGTTACTATGTAAAAATGCATTTTGGGATTTACCTTGATATGGTTGAGGTAGACCACTGGATGACATACATATCAGTTATCATATGATAAGCAGAAGAAATGGAAATATTGAATGAATTGACTATCGCTGCCGATTTCAACCAACCTAGCATGGCTGGAAGGAACCAGCTGGCTGGTAGGCTTCAGAAAACCTATACCTATACAATGTTTTGGCCTCCATCTTGAATTTCCGAAAATGTCTAAGAAATCATTTGCAATATAATTCCTAAAATGCCTGGCCACAATATATACTCTTAAAACTAACATTTCTGTGTTTCCGGCCGGAATTGCTCGATCTCTGGCAAAACTTTTCTGTCTGTCTGTCCGTCCACACTATCTCGTAAACAGCATATCATAGAGAAACGCTTCAGATATTTTAATGAAATTTGGTGTATGCCTCAGTTATGATATGCAGATGTGCCTTTTGAAGAATTCTTCTTTGTAGGTCCAATATTTTGGGTGAAAAATTGCCTTTTTTCACTTCAAGAGTATACTTACCTCCCTAATACTTTTGATATTGCTAAATATTGGCTTTCACTCAATAAACACTCAGATTTAAACAGTTAGGTGCCCCTACTGGGCAGGGAGTCAGAGCGTAGTCCGGCGGATGCCAGCCCCACCACCGCGCATGCGCAGACTAGCACTTCCTCTTTGCTAGATTATTGGCAGAGAGATCACACATGTTTTTTTGTGCTATAGCTTTTTCGTACTCTTAAACTGTTTAAGTGGTGTTTGTTTGGAGTGTTAGTCACTTTTTTGGATGGCGGAAAGGAATACTTCGCCACAGGAGGACGTTGGACCTTTAAATCAGGTGACTTCTAGTAAAATTAGCGAGTTTTCTTCCCGGTGTATTGTGTTTCCAGGACTCGCGTTTACCGTGATAAGCGCCTTGGTTGGTTGGGTTATATCAACTCGGTGCTACCTAGGACTAATTTCTCTTTCTGTTTATGTCCACAGGTCTGTATGACGCTAGATGGTGACATCACAGTAGCAGAGATTTAGTTTTCTCTCCACCATGGTTCCATTTCCTACTAACACTGTTAGGTTATCTAACCAAAGAAAAATTTTGTCCAGTGAGTTGGAGGCCTGGTATAAAGGTCTTCTCACTTTGCCCTCTTGATCCAATTCCTTCCCCATGAGGTGGAGAGAGTTAAGAGGCGTGCAGATGGTGGAGTTTCCGGTTCGTCACGTTGGATGGTTTGTCTATACAAAGTGTCAGGTATCTAGTTATTGATAATGTGGTGATGTTAATTATTGTAAACAAACAAAGGGAGATAATTAACATTTTTGCCAGAAAAGAGTTATCTATATGTATCTGATGGTTGTGTAGTCAACTTATCCATTCAGCATACAATTCGTCCTTGCACTTGGATGTTTTGTTGGGATCGAATTTTTCCTGTCACGGGATTAATGACGTCATAATCAGCCTGGCTATGTATTTATCAGCAATTCAAGCGCTATGCTGGTTTTTGATGTATATTGATCTTTATGATCGTTTTCCTTCTCTTTGAGTTGGATTGAGTTTCTAAGCTTAACTAGTTGCTCATACTCCTTGTCCTTTGCCCTGTTTCAGGGACCGGGTTGCGAGTCCTGTGGACGTTTTATGCATGTAAAGTTCTGGCCGCATCTGTGTTATCGATGTAGCCCTTGTGGTCCATTGATTAATTGTGACATATGTAAGCACTGGGGGGGCGAGTTAATGTCCGAATTCTTGTGCTGCTTACAGGCGACGGACAAGGTGGTAGAGGAGGAGAAGAAGAAGAAGCGGAAACGAGAGGTAGTAAGTAGGAAGGGTAAGGGGAAGGTCTCGTCCGCGGTGGATATGGAGACCTTCCGGACCGAGATGTTGGGAGAGATGAAGAGGACAATAAAAGATTTGGTTCCAGGGTTGCTTCGTGGCATGCTTCCTGGACCAGATCCTTTATTGTCCTCATCATCGGCTTCGGAGCAGGTAATCCCCGCCTCTGGATCGATTTTCCTTAGTCCGCTTCCGTTGTCCGACGATTCAGAGGTGGCCCCATTAGAGGGGGCGTTCCACGACCCTGGCAGCAGGCTTATTGCCGCGCCGATAGGGGACCGTGGACGGTTGTCGCTGGAACCCGCGGGCTGCTTATCAGTCCAGGGGTATCCGCACGCCGCGGTGGCCAGTACCTCCTATGGCACCGTTCCTGGTCAGCCCGGGTTAGCTCTCTTTGCTGACCCGGGGTCTAATCTTTCTGACCAGGGTGATGAGGATTACCTGCTAGGGTCGCCGTCTGACGACGTGGACATGGATGAAGACGTTTGTGCACCCCTCGCGGGGAATACAGGCGCTTTTTTCCACGGTATTACTCACCCTGGAGTAAGGTCCGCGGTTCAGGTGGTGGCCCAGGGCGCTGCTGATGGCCAGCGGTACCGCATACCTCGGCTTGCCGAGCGTGTAGCTGGTGCTGGCCGGGCCCGTGGTGGGGCTATATATACCCCGCGCTCTACCGCGGTGCCTGCTCCTGGTCAAACCAGTGATATTCTCATGCCGGTGCTGTCAGGCCCGCATGTTTTCCCTGGCTTGCCAGGTGTATCAGCGTACCCGCCGTCAAGCTCTACTGCTTGCGCTCAGGAGGAAGACGAAGGACCCCGTCTTGTAGAGCGCTCGCAGTTAGCCACGGAGGAGGATTGGTATGACGCTTGCCAGTGGTTGGTGAGCGTTAGGCCTGATCTGCCCGTGGAGCAGTCGGCTAGCCACCGTGTTCACACGCCGTGGTTAGCTGGGAATCCAACTGCTAACGCTATGCCTTCTCTGCCGCTGGCGGAGCATGTCGTTGACATGTTCGAGGCGGCGGAGTCGTCCATTAACACGAGTGGACGTCTCGCGAAGGCCCCTCGCGAGGTGGCCAGGCGTTGTCGCATCGTGCCCCTGGACTACCAGCGGTACGGTGTGGTACCCAAGCCCAGCGTGGATGACCGCGCGGCTTTGGGTGAGGATACGCGGCCAGGCTCCCGTTCTGACGCGGGGGTCTTGTGCGCGAACGCGTTGCGTTCGGCGAATACCGCGTTGCGTGATGCGGAGGAGAGTGGGAGGGCTTCGATCGCCGCTCTGTCCCACGTCTCCCAGCTGTTACAGGGGGTAGTAACGGCATCCGCATCACGCCAGCCAAGCCCGCTCGCGGTCCAGCGAACCATCCAGGATGGTATTAACCTGGCGCTGGACTGTATGACGCGGGCGGTGACCAGGAGTGTCCGGGCAAGACGCACGTTTGCCCTGGACAATCTGTGCCCGTCTCAGGACCTGTATAATAGGCTACTCCGTACGCCTATGACGGGTCCTGGTCTTTTTGGAGGTGAGGGATGTCGCCACCTCCAGGAGACGGTCACCCTGGTGAATAACCAGAGGGCGCTGCGCGAACAGTTTGAGGTGCTGCGTCGTGCTAACGTTCGCGCCGCGGCCCCTGCGTATCGTCCCCTGCAGGCTCGAGGTGGTGCTGGCCAAGTCAGAGGCCAGCCGCCGTCGCAGCGCCGGCCTCGGCCGCGTGCGATTCGGCCAGCAGTGAGGGGGGCGCAGGCTCCTCAGCCGCCGTCAGCCAGGCAGCCGCCCGTGCACCGAGGTGCGCGCGGGGCGGGGCGGGGCGCGCGAGGATCTGGGCGTGGTTATCGTTCCTGACAGGGCGCTTACCGCGGTAAGGACCACGCCGGTGTGTATGGCGACGGAGACAGTGCCGCTCTTGCATGCCTTGTGTCCACCGCGGTCCCTAGGTGGACCGGTGGGAGGCCGGCTAGCCGACCACATGCAAGAGTGGGAACGGTTAACTCAGGACCGTTTAGTCTTGCGATGGCTTTCCGTGGGGTATCATCCAGAGTGGATGACAGGCCCGCCGTCGCGACTGTCTCTGGTGCCAGTCTGGACTCCCATTCCGAGAGATCCAGATCAAAGGTTGTGTATCGAGGAGGAGATAAATTCCCTCGTACAAAAAGGAGCTATTCAGCCGGCACAAAGGTGTCCGGGCTTCTATTCAACCCTGTTCTTGGTAACAAAACGCACCGGAGGGTGGAGACCGATTCTCAACCTCAAGCCACTGAACAAGTTCATCGAGACGCCCAGTTTCAAGATGGAAACGGTGCGCTCGGTGTTGGCGGGGTTGGAGAGGGGGATGTGGACGGCGTCGATAGATTTGAAGGACGCTTATTTCCACATCCCCATCCACGGGAGTTTCTGTCGCTTCCTGAGATTTGCATTCCAGGGCAGACAGTGGGAATTCAGGGTGTTGCCCTTCGGAATTTCCACGGCTCCTCGGGTTTTCACCCGTGTGGTTCTTGCAATCACAGCATACCTCCGCAGGAGAAGCATAGCAGTCCACACGTACATAGACGACTGGCTGTTGAAAGCGCACACCCGGGAAAGTTTGTCGGCCAATCTGGAGATTGTTTTGAAAACTCTCACAGACTTAGGCTGGATGATCAATTTCCCAAAATCAGAGCTGACTCCATCCCAGAAGTTTGTTTACCTGGGGATGTTCTTCGATCTAGAGACAGGATATGTTTATCCTACTCAGGAGAGAGTTCAGAAACTCATCTCATTGATTCAGTCAGTGTGCGACAGTCGTCATGTCCTGGCACGGGTTTACTTGAGAATGCTGGGGTTGATGGTTTCATTGGAACCAGTCATTCCTCAGGCCGCCTTACGCAGGCGGCCGATCCAGTTATTTCTCATGACACAATGGACCCAGAGTACAGGTTCGCTGGACTCGAATGTGTCAGTGTTGGCGCCTCTCATTCACCACCTGCAATGGTGGTTGAATACAGAGAATCTCTTGCCGGGGGTTTTGCTAACCCCTCCCCACCCTCAGGTGACTGTGTATACAGATGCATCGATGGAGGGCTGGGGAGCTTGCCTGGAAGAGTACACGATATCAGGGCTTTGGAATCTGGAACAGTCAAAGGAACATATAAATCTACTGGAGCTAAAAGCAGTAGTCCTGGCCCTGGAACATTTCTTACAGAAAGTTCAGGGCAAGATTGTTCTTATTCGTTCAGACAACTCAACAGTTGTGACTTACATAAACCGCCAGGGCGGAACGAAGTCGCCCAGTCTCTGTATGATGACATGGAAACTGCTTTGTTGGTGTCTGGATCACCAGATTACCTTGAAAGCAGTTCATATTCCGGGAAGGTTAAACCTGCTAGCAGACTCATTGAGCCGAAGGATGAGTGTTTTACCCACGGAATGGCAACTAAATCAATGTGTGGCGGATCGTCTGTTCGACCATTGGGGGAAACCCAACATCGATTTGTTCGCAACGAAGAAGAATGCGAAGATGACGACGTACGTCTCTCCGATTCCGGATCCAAGCGCTTTCGCAACAGATGCGTTAGCTATCAGCTGGGGGAGAATGTATGCATACGCATTCCCTCCAGCAATCCTGATTCCAAAAATTCTTCAGAAAATCAGACAAGAGGAATGCCAAGTGCTTCTGATCGCCCCGGATTGGCCAAGCCGATCATGGTATACGGATCTGCTGGACCTTCTGGTCTGCAATCCGGTTCCTCTGCCTCTGATGGACGATATTATCTTCCAGGGCAAGGCCCTTCACAACAATCCGTCAATGTTCAGATTGACTGCGTGGATGTTGTCAAGGAATCTAGAATTAAGGAGGGCTTTTCTGAGCAAGCAGCCATGTTTATGGCCAAAGCCAGGAGGGGGTCAACCTCCAGAGCATATAATTATAAAATCAACAGATTTGCAGAATGGTGCTCAAAAAGATGTATTGATCCAATGGATTCATCTATTCAAGTAGTAGCTGATTTCCTCTGTCACCTCTATGATGCCTATAGCCTCAAGCCTAACTCTATTGCTGGTTATAAGTCAGCATTAATGTCTGTTATTCCTTGCTTGGCTAAGAGGGGAAGTGATGAAGTAAATACATTAAATGTATTAATTAAAGGCATGGGCAATCTAAGACCAAGGAATCCTCCTGTGCTTCCGTCTTGGAGTTTATCGCTAGTGCTTCAAGTACTAGGTGATAAGCCTTTTGAACCACTTAGTTCCATTTCTATGAAACTATTAACACTGAAGACTGTGTTTTTAATTGCTGCGGCCTCGGCTAGGCGTAGGAGTGAAATTCATGCCTTATCAGCCGAGGATGACCGTTTTGTGGTTTCAGGGGAAGGCCTTAAGCTGCTACCTAGGATTAATTTCTTGGCTAAAAATCAGTCGTTGAAATATCCAGGTCAACCTATTATTTTGCCTGCTTTAACTAGATATGATCCTAATTCTAAAGCATGGTGTCCCGTCCGGGCGCTGCGCCGGTACAAACAACGTACGGCGGAGTGGCGCACCGACCAGTCAGCGTTATGGTTGTCATATATTGAACCCCATGGCAGGGCTTCTAAGGACACCATTTCCAGGTGGATTGTGGAATGCATTCAGTTTTGCCATAAATCCGCCACCGGGAAGCAGGTTGACGTGGCCAAGGCTCACAGTGTCCGCGGCGTAGTGACATCCACCGCCCTATTTAATGGGGTCCCGGTGGATGATATTATGTCGGTGGCTCAGTGGCACTGTGAGTCAAGTTTTACAGACCATTATCTCCGTGACACCTCTAATCCTCTCGCCTTGTCGATTTTGAAAAAATAACTCGGTTTATATTTTTTGAGGAGGGTTTTCCTCATTACTTATATATTTCACAATTAATTTATGGAAACACCCACTTTTTTGGGCCTGCATCAGTCTTTACCAATGGGAAGATGATGTCAGCAGCCATTTTCAACAAGGTCAGTCTTGTTCATGTGTTGTCCATTGTTGATTGTATTGTCACGTTACCCGTTATTAATATGGTGATGGTTTGTGTATTTGTGTGGTTCATTGTTGAGAGTTACGAAAATGGAGTTTTTTCGTCTCTGTCCTGTAGTACATGGCACTTGTACGTAGAGAGCGTATAGGACATTGAGGTCAGTCGACTCTTCCTCCCAGGAAGGAGGGGGGGGGGAGCGCATATGACATTCGGTCATCTCTCATACATCGGTGGTGTTATCCGATGATTAGTCAAATCCTGACTGTTTTTTCAGACAGTTTCAGAAGTTTAAGTGCCTTAAACGCAGAAAAAGCGTATAGGGATGAGCTGGTCTTTTGACCTCGCCTCCCTCCCGCCAGATTCACTTTCGAATTCTGGCAATATCAAAAGTATTAGGGAGGTAAGTATACTCTTGAAGTGAAATAAACGAAATCTAGGATTTCTTTTTTCACGAGAGAGTTGATACTTACCTCCCTAGATACGGACCCGGCCTCTCCACCCCACAGAGGCTCGGTCTTCAGGCTCTTAATAGTTGCATGTGTGTCAGCCAATAATCTAGTCAGAGGAAGTGCTAGTCTGCGCATGCGCGGTGGTGGGGCTGGCATCCGCCGGACTACGCTCTGACTCCCTGCCCAGTAGGGGCACCTAACTGTTTAAATCTGAGTGTTTATTGAGTGAAAGCCAATATTTAGCAATATCAAAAGTATTAGGGAGGTAAGTATCAACTCTCTCGTGAAAAAAGAAATCCTAGATTTCGTTTATTTTGTAAATTTCCTTGTAAACACCATTTCATACAAAATCGCTTAAGATAATTTAATGAAACTTGGCAGGTGGCTTCTTTATGATGGGTAGATATGCCTTTTGAAAGATTCACCTTTATCGGACCAAGACTTTGGGTGAAAATGTTTTTTTTAATGCAAAAACTAATGATTTTTGTCAATTACCTTGTAAGCACCATATCATCCCTAATCGCTTAAAATATATATATGGCTGTGTTATGGTACTCAGATGTGCGTTTTGAAGGCTTCACCTTTATAGGTCCATAATTTTGTGTGAAAATGGGCTTTTTAATGCAAAAAAAAAAAATTCCAAATTTTTGTGAACATTCTCTTAAACAGTATATCATACAGATTCGCTTAAAATAATATAATGAAACTTAGCAGGTGGCTTCTTTATCATGGATAGATAGATGTTCCTTTTGAAGTATTCACCTTTATAGGTCCAAAACATTT
Source organism: Chaetoderma sp. LZ-2023a (assembly GCA_034401795.1). Lineage (NCBI taxonomy): Eukaryota > Metazoa > Mollusca > Caudofoveata > Chaetodermatida > Chaetodermatidae > Chaetoderma > Chaetoderma sp. LZ-2023a. Next base: position 110,070,626 of record CM067367.1, read on the forward strand.
TTTTTATGCAAAAGGTTTATTTATGTAAATGTTCTCGTAAACAGCATAACATACAGAATCGCTTAAAATAATTTATTGAAACTTTGCAGGTAGCTTCTTTATGATGGGTAGAGGTGCCTTTTGGAGGATTCACTTTTGTATATTATTCTTTTGCGTTTAGCAAAACTTCTCGGCTTATCTTTTAGAATTGGTTAATCCTATTGGAAGTAAACTTGGATACATTGTTACCTATAATGTTAGGAAGCAGCATGTTGACGCTGAAGTCACAACATTGAAGGTCAAGTTCATTCTGACCTCTACAAAACTTTGTTATTTTTTAATATTAAATTTTTAGGCTTAGCAAATCTTATCATGTTATATTTTGAGATTGCTTAACCCTAATGGAACACAACTTGGGTACATGGTTGCTTATGTCAAGAGGATACAGGATTGTGACATTGAGGTCACCGTGTCAAATTTCAAGCTCATTCTATTATTGCTATTTGACCTCTACTTTTTCAACGTTAAGTTTTTCCATTCAGCAAATCATTTGTAGTTCAGGATTGGTTAATCCTATAATGTTAGGAAGCAGCAGGATAACGCGTTAGCTCACAAGGTCAAAGGTCAAGGCCACTGTGACAAACAGGAGAGAGGCGAGACATTTAATTCCGCATTGTTTGTTTTTTATTTTTTATTTTTAATAATATGAAGGCTTTGAATAAAATTGCTACCTACTACATAGAGAAAGGTATTTTCAGTGATTGCGGGCCCTCTGAGTCAAACAACGTTTTCTAGTTTGTAATTCGCTTCTCATTTTAAATTTCAGTGACATGGGTATCGGTCGCACAACCTCGGCACCCAGTTTGCAGCCTGGATCAACTACTGTATGACCACGACAATTATCTGCCCAAGAAACATGATCTGGCCTGTGAATGCAATGCTAAGTGCTCAACATTACTATGCAGATAAAACTCACATCAGCATAAAACTAGCATAGTGGCATTGTGTTCATGTATTTATCCTTTTAGGCCTCAAATTTGTTTACAAAATTTAATTTTCTCATATAAAATGTACATTTGCAGACTTTGAAATTATTTTTGAAAATTTATCATTGAAGTCATTCCAGTGATAAAATTTTGTAAATGGTCTTCACTTGGTATGCAAATGGGCTTTTCACAAGATCACTGCAGAAGCTGTTTTGAGCCATTAAAGTGTTAACACATAGGACTTTGTTTCTTCCACTGGATCATTACCGAGTAACATCTATTATGTTCTAAACTGGTTTTCATGTTAGGAATGCTATAAGGTGTTGCGGTTTAAAAACACCACACATTTTCAGTAACACCAATCTTAAAATGAAAATCCATTTTGCAGCAAATTTGGACAAATATGGCTGACGCATGTGCATGTCTTTACTGTGATTATCAGACATTGGCTGTATTTAACTGGGACTTTTCTGTAGAGTAAATTTACTCGAGCAGTTTCCAAAATGTTCTCTATGCAAACGTACCAGTTGAATGAAAAAACTCTAGCTGTGTGGAAGGTGCAGAAACCGACTAAATCAAATTAATTTTACTATCTTGAAAATAAAATCCTCCTTTCATCGCTATTTTCAGACAGTGAATGCTGAATAATAGTAGAATTCAGCTCCTAAATCCCACATTTTCATATTTTACATCATGTGGCATACTTCATGAAACATGCCACATGTTTTGGCTCCGGCTTGTTTCATGCTCTATTTTTCTGGGAAATATCATTCAAATACAAAATATACTCTATGGAGCCAATATATCTATCTTTTCGCCATGTCGAATACAGCCATTGAGACAATCCTCTAATGTGTGCATTATCACACATGGTTACATGATCAGACATTGAGACAGTCCTTTATTGCGAGCAGTGTCACCATGGTTACCATTAGCCTGTGTGAATGTCCTTTATTGTGTGCGGTATCACCATGGTTACTATCAGACATCAAGACCCGGGCTGAGTTCAGGAGCCCAAGTTTTCGCTTATTTATGTTTGCTTTTCCTGAACGAGTTGTCACGCGTAGCTTTGACGCACATTCTTTTACGACGTCACATGACAGTTATGAGAGTTCACTTTTTGTCAGATGCGATACATTATGATGTCATATTTATGATGTCATAAAGAATATTATGGTCTGGGAAACAATCTACAAGCATTCACATATTGGGTGAAGACTAACATAATACTACGATCGCTGAGAATGCATTGGTATCCATTGTTTATGGTTAAATTGACAATCAACGTGTCTCAATTGATGATGCTGTATATTTTGCCGCCATCTTTGTTTTCACGGCAAATCATGGTGAGTCGCCTATAAAGTTATTTATCTCGCCACAAACAGCCAATTCAGGAGGGCGAATGTACCACGTGACCTAACAATTGCTCGGCGAACAGAAAATATTTGCTCTCTATGGACAGTCCTCTGTTGTGTGCGATGTCACCATGGTTACAAGCGGGTACGATCTATCTTTGTTGGTTGATAAAAGGTCTTAGAAATTGTCACATAACAGCCATGCTTGAAGCTAAACCTGTGATGTTTAGAGTTTTAAACACAGATTCTGTTATAGTTCAGACAGTTACGTGGTGATTGAACGAATTGTTTAAAATATGTTTTGAAAATATTTCTTTTCCGCCCAGTCTAAGATGTCTTGGACATTTATTTCGAGATTATTGTATGAACCCGGCATTAACCCTTTAACTCTTGAATTTGTTCAAGGAAATTTCAATTTTCTCATAGAAAACGTACATTTGCAGACCAAGAGAAGACTATTTTTGAAATTTTACCACTGGAATGACTCGCTCAGTAATCGAGCCAGTCATCCCAGTGGTAAATTTTCAAAAATAGTCTTATCTTGGTCCGCTAATAGACATTTCTCAAGACCACTGCAAAAGCCATTTTTGGGTGATATGAGTGTTAACCGGTTAAACTTGTTAGTAGATTTTAACCTACCAATTTTGGTTAACCAATTCTTTGTTCTTTTTTAATGTTTATTTTGTTAAAGTTTGTTATTACGGTGTGTATAACTCTCAGTTAATTTGTTTCAAAATATTTAGCATGATTTTTATATCATCTAGTAACTAGAGGATCTCAAAGGAGTTGAGATTTCATATCATATTTATCACAAACTTATTACTAAGATCTCATTCAGCTTTTAGTTCCAAATGAGATCTTACTAAATGTGTATGATAAATGTAATACGAAATGCCAACAAGCTTTAGATTCTTTTTATCACATTTATTATCAAATTATTTTGAATTTGCGTGTCAACTCCTGCCGTTTTCTTACCAATGTGTATATTTCTTATTGATGGTGTAACACTATTCCAATCAGCCACTCATGTCTGGTAGAGGAGGTGAGAGATCAGGTGGTAAAGCACTGCGCTGTGAAACCGGCAATCCTGGGATCGCATCTCTGGTCAGCCGGCTGACGATCGCTGGCGACATAGGCAATCTTCTTCACTCCATGTTGCCTCTCTCAACGCAGAAATGTAAATTGGTACCGCTGTAAAACTAGGGAGGTTACCAATAATAGACTGAAATAAAACCAGCCTAGATATGGTGTAAATGAGACCTGTATTCAGGAACTTGATAGATGATAACTTCTTCACTAGATTTGTCGAGATCTCAGAGTTAAGTTTTGCCTTCTCCCAGTTTGTCATAATGTGTTCATTGTAAAACAAAGCTTGCGCTATGTTATGTGTTCATTGAAATTCAAATGTTTATTTACAAAACAAAGCTTGCATTCCATAGATTCATGACAGGGTGTTAGAAACAGTAATTTATTTAAATTCAAACATGGGGTAATTTTCCATTATATTAAAAACAATTTCTATTTAATAAGTTTACTTTAAAATGATAGTATATTGTCAAATAGTTATTAACCATTTCACTCTTGAAATTCCAGTGTCTAAATTTCCAGTCACCTATACAAGAAAGCTGTTGAATATTTTGAAGCTAATTTGACTGGAACATGTTGCTGCCATTGTCAGCAACAGTTCCGAGTCAAATTAGTTTCGAGGTAGTCAACAAAATATCCCTTACATCCTAAAGCATTTATCTTTTCTGATCTGTAAGGTTTAAAAGGTTTAAATAATTAATCATTAGTTATTCATTGTTTCACTGCCTATATAATGTGCCTTTGAAATTCTTTGTACAACAAGATAATCATTAGCACATACAATATTTATTAGCACATATAATCATGATGTTCATTACTACATATCGTATCGTTTGTGCCTCGGATGATATTTACATTTATGCACAAAATCATCCTGAACCATTTAATTAGAATATATTCAGAAGTATTCACAGATACTTAGCTCACATAGTGCTACGGTCCAGGTGAGCTTATAGCATGGGAATTATATGTTAACTTTTGCTTTAAAGGAAAACTCACCCCAGTTTATTCTATCCCTTCTGGGGATACAGTATGTCACATAAACTATGCACGCTATATTTAGTTTTTTATCATGGCGTCAAAGACAGATATTGAGCCTTTAATAGCTTAATGGTGATATGTTTCTCTAGCTTATAATATCTGCCATTATTTACTTTTCAACCAATCAGGAAGGAAATCTGTTGTCTGCCTCGGTATATACCCATATGCTCTGTCATAGAGGTTCCATCTATTGTCCATTTATATTTTGGCAATCTGGTGTAAAAGCTACTGTATACTAAGTAAGCTGTTGAATATTTTGAAACTAATTTAACTGGAAGTAGTTAGTTCCCTAGGCAGCAACAACAGCTTCCAGTCAAATTAGTTTCGAAATATTCAACATGAATGTCTTGTATTGGCACTTACATGGCATCACACACTATTGCTTGAGGAGACAAAATGGTAATGATCACAGTTCAAGATAGACGCAATGTTAAAAATACAGATAAAGGAATGTGCTGGGAAGTGAATGATGTGGAATCTTTATACCATAATCCATCAGAAAGTACAATGCAATGTGTGATGAGATCAGTATCCCTTTAAACCTTAAATTTGTTCCAGAAAATTTCAATTTTCTCATAGAAAATGTCCATCTGCAGACCAAGAGAAGACTATTTTTGTAAAATTTACCACTAGAATGACTGCCTTGGTTATCGATCCAATCATTCCAGTGATACATTTTCAAAAATAGTCTTCTTGAAATTTTTAAAATTTTCAGAAATCTTTCAAAACATCTTAAAGAATTATCCAATTTTAACAAAATTGTTGAAACAATCCTAAAGTTGTAGGTTTCTGGAATTGTATACCGAAATTTTATTGGTTCAGATGGTTAGTGAGATATTTGCGTAAATTTCAAAATGGCTGACACCGGTCGCTTGCCACGAATAAATGCATATAAAAGTGTAAATATTTTGCTAATTAACTTAAGTTTTGATGGATTTATGCTTTCCCATTGTATGTCAATATTCCTCCCCACTTTATGCCATATGGATGCTTTTTGACGTCTTAGCGGACAAAAATAACCCATTTTCGTAGGTCATCAAAACAGACGACAGAAGGGGTTAATTGAGACTGGTACCCGACTCCAAATTTTATGCAATAGTAATTCAATAGGGAACCGGGTACCAACGAACTATAGTCGACTACGATCAAGTTCGACTGGGCATAGCAATTGCGCATGATCAGTAAACAATGAAACTGACTATGGTTAGCGAGTCGAACTTGACCAAAGCTGTTGAATAATAATATTCATATTAATTTCAAATTATTCAACAGAATATACTACACATGGAAAAGAACTTACTTTTCCAGGGATTTGTTATTAAATGGGTTACTGGTCGATACAGAATACATGATCTCCATTATTTGATTTAGCATTTATATTATAATTAATTTTAGTTAAGAAGAAATCCATATTATTATTATTATTATTATTATTATTATATAAATGAATGCTGACTTGTACATTTGAATAAGCTTACTTATTTATTTCTCATTAATATACTACAAATATACTTACAGTTAGTTATAATTTCTTTTCATTAGTAGTAAAATAGTTGAATTTATATGATTTTTAATCGTTTTATTTCATGTGTTCAAATATTAATACTACCCGGTATTATTGTTACACGTACAGATTTTGAAGTATATTTTATTTTCTAAAACCAAAAATGTACATGAGGCTGGACTGCAAACAATGTTCTGGTATCTTGGGCACAGTCCTGTATATGTATGACAGTCTTACATCGCATACAGAGATCACAGCCAGCAATGCCAATATTGGCAATGCTCTAGTGGATGAGTTCTGATCTTATGAGCCTCTGGTTTATGTTTCACGGGCTATCTGGGGACTCTTCTTTATTAGGGACTCTGCCTCTTTCAATTCTACTCTACACAGTCCAATTTAATGCAGATTACTTCGCAGGAAAGCTTTGAATATTTTGAAACTAATTTGACTGAGACCTATGGCAGCAACAGCTCCAAGTTCAGTTAGTTTGAGAAGAATATTCTACAGATATTCCTTACATTATGAAAATTTGGTATGTAAGAGATTTAGAGTTAAATGCATATGAAGTCACAGACTCAATGACAATCTCCCTTTTAGCTCTGAAAGACAAAGTCACAGAATGATCATTTCCCTTTTAGCTCTGAAAGACAGTCACAGAATGATCATTTCCCTTTTAGCTCTGAAAGACAGTCACAGAATGATCATTTCCCTTTTAGCTCTGAAAGTCAGTCACAGAATGATCATTTCCCTTTTAGCTCTGAAAGACAGTCACAGAATGATCATTTCCCTTTTAGCTCTGAAAGACAGTCACAGAATGATCATTTCCCTTTTAGCTCTGAAAGACAGTCACAGAATGATCATTTCCCTTTTAGCTCTGAAAGACAGTCACAGAATGATCATTTCCCTTTTAGCTCTGAAAGTCAGTCACAGAATGATCATTTCCCTTTTAGCTCTGAAAGACAGTCACAGAATGATCATTTCCCTTTTAGCTCTGAAAGACAGTCACAGAATGATCATTTCCCTTTTAGCTCTGAAAGTCAGTCACAGAATGATCATTTCCCTTTTAGCTCTGAAAGACAAAGTCACAGAATGATCATTTCCCTTTTAGCTCTGAAAGTCAGTCACAGAATGATCATTTCCCTTTTAGCTCTGAAAGACAGTCACAGAATGATCATTTCCCTTTTAGCTCTGAAAGTCAGTCACAGAATGATCATTTCCCTTTTAGCTCTGAAAGACAGTCACAGAATGATCATTTCCCTTTTAGCTCTGAAAGTCAGTCACAGAATGATCATTTCCCTTTTAGCTCTGAAAGTCAGTCACAGAATGATCATTTCCCTTTTAGCTCTGAAAGTCAGTCACAGAATGATCATTTCCCTTTTATCTCTGAAACTCAGTCACAGAATGATCATTTCACTCTTAGCTCTGAATGTCAGAGTCACGGAATGATCATTTCACTTTTAGCTCTGAATATCAGAGTCACAGAATGATCATTTCACTTTTAGCTCTGAAACACAGTCGCAGAATGATCATTTCCCTTTTAGCTCTGAAAGACAGTCACAGAATGATCATTTCCCTTTTAGCTCTGAAAGACAGTCACAGAATGATCATTTCCCTTTTAGCTCTGAAAGTCAGTCACAGAATGATCATTTCCCTTTTAGCTCTGAAAGTCAGTCACAGAATGATCATTTCCCTTTTATCTCTGAAACTCAGTCACAGAATGATCATTTCACTCTTAGCTCTGAATGTCAGAGTCACGGAATGATCATTTCACTTTTAGCTCTGAATATCAGAGTCACAGAATGATCATTTCACTTTTAGCTCTGAAACACAGTCGCAGAATGACATTCTCCCTTTTAGCTCTGAAAGACAGTCACAGAATGGTAATTTCCCTTTTAGCTCTGAAGGTCAGAGTCACAGAATGATCATTTCACTTTTAGCTCTAAAAGTCAGTCACAGAATGATCATTTCCCTTTTAGCTCTGAAAGTCAGCATCACAGAATGATCATTTCACTTTTAGCTCTAAAAATCAGTCATAGAATGATCATTTCCCTTTTAGCTCTGAATGTCAGAGTCACAGAATGATCATTTTCACATCAAGAGTATACTTACCACCCTGATACTCTATTTCCCAAATATCGACCTAGCTTGAATAAGACTCAGAATTAAAAAGAAACCGCCCCCACTGGGCAGGTTACTCAACTGACAGTCCAGTGGATGTGCGGCCCAAACTCGCGCATGCATGGGACTTTTTTCTTCTCAAATTATTGACCTGCCATTGCAACCCGCTTTCATAGGTTTGCTTTTGATTTTTTTTAAGCTTTAAGTTGTTCTGCAACTTGATTTTGACTTGTTCTAGTATGTCTGACGCTGCCAAGTCACCGGAGGATGCTCCAGGTCCTAGCCATCAGGTGTACTTTAGTAAATTTATTGATAAAAAATTTGCGTGTTGACTCGGATTTCAGATCCGGGATTCGCGCTAACTTGTGGATACGTCTATATTAGGCTAGCTCTTTTTGGGGAGGCCTATATATTAGCTAACACATGTTGTGCTTTGTATTTTCAGAAACATTTGGCTGATTTCTGACATGTATTCTTCATTTGAACAATTATTTATACTTGGTTTTCTGGGTCCACATAATTTATTATGAGTTTGCAGAAGGAGTTATTACCATAAGAAGTAATTTTTGTGCATTCTCCCCCCATCACAGGATTTGGATTCAGGATCAGGTATTCCTGTTGTTGTTCAGCAGACTTCACTCGTTCTTCAGGAGTTATCTTCTGAGGTTAAGTATGGAGAGAGAAAATTTGCAGTCATTTTATTTTTTTAAACTTTTGGAGATTTTATGACTGAGTGTTGTGTTATTTATCTCTCTTGATGGTTTGCATAGGTTCATTGTGTTTATAAAGTTCAGCTACTAATGAATCTTTGTATTGAGTGTGGAGTCTTGCATTCACCTCTCAAGTATTCAAGTTCAAATTCTAATTGTCTCTTGTCTTCATGAAGAAGAATAAGTTTTTAGAAATTTGTTTACCTTTAGTCAGGTCCATAGTTTTTTCTATGGCCCTGGCATATCGTTTCATCTAGTGGTCTAAGTTTTCATTAAGGAACTTATTAGCCTTCTGCAATTGTTTTTTTTGGTTCGTCATAACTAAAAACTAATTGTTTCTGTTTGTGTCATTTCAGAGGGTTATTGAAAACAAATGCCCTTCATGCCACCGTTTCGTGAAGGTCTGCTACTTCCCTCATGACTGCACTAGGTGCCATACGTGCGGGTCCTTACTAAATTACCATGTGTGTGAGTCATGGCCGGTGGAGGTATTTACTGATTTTATAAATCAGCAGGTAAAGGACCGGGCGGCAGATGAAAAAAGGTGACTTGATAAAGAGTCTTGTGGTAAGAAGAGGAAGGCATCCATGCCAGACATGGAGGCCTTCTGTCTTGAGATGATGGGAGAAATGAAGAAGACAATCATGGATCTTGTCCCAGAGTTGCTTCATAGCTTGCTATCCCGGTTCAAGTTCGTCATTGTCTTCCTCATTTGCTACAGGACAGTGTTCCCGTCTCTGGATCTGGTTCACTTAGGAAGCCAGTTTTCATTATAGACCCAGTGACGCCTCCCGCTGGTTTGGCACTGAGGCTTGCCTCGCCCGTGGACCCGAGAGCGAAAGCCATGGCTTCAGGCGTTCGCTTATCGAACGTTCTAGAGCAGCCTAAGGCTAAAGGTATCAGCGCCTCACGCGATACCCCTCCTGCCCAGGCCGAGTTTGATCCCCTTTCAACCTTGGCATCTAATCTTTCTGGGCAGGAAGAAGAGGACACTGTTATGGCCTACCAATGAGCCGATGGCCACGGAAATGGAAATCCATATGCCCCCCCCCAGGGGGCCATGGATGCCCTTTTCCATAGAACTACTTCGGGAGTAGGTTTCACAGCTCAAGGGCTAGGCCAGCTAGGAGCCGATGGCCGTTCATACCGTATCCCTCGGCTTGCCGAGAGTTAGTGTGAGGAAGGCCCAGACTATGACGTCATGCATTTAGGCCCCCATAATGCCATAGAACCGGCTCCTGGAATAGCCATGGCGCAAGCCATGCTGGCCCTTGTGGGTCTGTATGGCTTCCCTGACTATCCAGGAGTATCTCCAGCTCCAGCTGTTACCTCACCAGTGAATGTGGTTGAGGATGACGAAGGCCCTAGGATCGTCAAGCATTCACAGGTGGCCACCAAGGAGGACTGGCTGGATGCTTGCCAATGGCCGGTGAGCATCAAGCCGGAACTCCGGGTGGATCCACCAGCTTCCCAGTGGGGCCCATGGGTGGGAGGCAAGCCAGTGATGAGCACCATGAGTATATGTTCGCTGTGGCAGACGTCCATTCAGCTGAATGGATGCCTTGCGAAGGCCCCTCGTGAGGCGGCAGGGCGCTGCCGTATCAGTTCTGATCTTTATCCGAAGTACGGGTCACATGCGGCTTTGGGCGAAGACATGCGGCCTGGGTCCCGGTCTGACATGGGACCCTTGTGTGCTAGCGCCCTGCGCAACACAAATTCTGTGCTGTGGGACATGGACAAAAGTACAAGAGGAGCCATCCCAGCCCTCTCGCACATTTCCCAGCTGCTACAGGGGGTAGTAGCAGCATCATTGGCCCGCCAGGCTTCTCCTCTTACAGTCCAGAGAGTGATCCAGGATGGCATTAACCTGGCTCTGGATTGTATGATGAGATCCGTAACCAGGAGTTCATGGGCGAGGCGCACATTTGCCCATGACAATTTGTGCCCCTCGCAGGATCTGTACACTCGGCTTCTTCGGACGCCGATGGCAGATCCATGGTTGTTTGGAGGTGAAAGATGCCTGCACCTCCAACAAACCATAAACCTGGTGAACAACCAGCGGGCGCTGCGAGAGCAGTTTGAAGTGCTTCGCAGGGAGCGTGTTCGAGCAGCACCCTCTGCCTTCCACCCTCAGCAGGCTAGAGGTGGTGGTGGCCCTGTCAGAGGCCAACCACCTACGCAGCATCGGCCACGGCAACACCAGCGTAAGCCAGCTAGGGGTGTGTGGAAACGCAAGCTCCTCCAGCGCAACCCACCAGGCAGCCCGCATACTCAGGACCACTCAGTCTTGCGATGGCTTTCAGTCAGTTACCATCCCGATTGGATATCAAGCCAGCCATCGCGCCTGTCTCTGGTTCCAATCTGGACTCAAAATCCACGAGACCCAGAGCAGCGGTTGTGTATAGAGGAAGAAATTCAATCCCTCACACAAAAACATGCAATTCAACCCGCACAAAAATGTCCAGGTTATTATTCAACCGTGTTCCTAGTGACAAAAAGCACTGGAGGGTGGAGACCAATTCTCAACATCAAATCTCTCAACAGGTTTATCCTCACACCAAGTTTCAAAATGGAAACTGTAAGAACGGTGTTAGCAGGATTGAGGAAGGGAATGTGGACAGCATCAATAGATCTAAAAGATGCTTATTTTCACATTCCCATTGCGAATAGCTTTCATCGGTTCCTAAGATTTGCATTTCAGGGCCGCCAATGGGAATTCAGGGTTCTCCCATTTGGTATATTGACAGCGCCTTGGGTTTTCACTCGAGTGGTCCAAGCTATGACATCGTACCTCCACAGGAGACACATAGCAGTCCACACATACATAGACGACTGGCTGTTAAAAGCACACAATCAAGAAAGTCTATCAGCAAATCTGGAGATAGTTTTGAAAATTCTTACAGATCTAGGCTGGATAATCAATTTTCAAAAATCAGAGTGGACACCATCCCAGAAGTTTGTTTACCTGGGCATGTTCTTCGATCTAGAGATAGGGTATGTTTACCCTTCTCAGGAGAAAGTAGAAGTACTCATCTCAGTCATACAGTCAGTATGCAACAGTCGTCATGTCCTGGCACGGGTCTACTTGAGAATGGGAGGGTTAATGGTTTCTTTGGAACCAGTCATTCCACAGGCAGCCTTACGCCTATCCAGTTATTTCTCATGACACAGTGGACCCAGAGTATGGGATTCCTGGACAAAGGTGTCAGTGTTGGAACCTCTTATTCGCCACCTTCAATGGTGGATGAAAAGAGAGAATCTCCTGGCAGGGGTGACATCACCTCCCCACCGTCAGTTAACGATGTACACAGATGCATCAATTGAGGGATGGGGAGTTTGCCTGGAAGAAGACAAAGTATCAGGGCTTTGGAATCTGGATCAGTCAAAAGAACATATCAATCTGCTAGAAATGCGAGCAGTAGTCTTAGCCATGGAACACTTCCTAGAGACGGTCAAGGGCAAGATTGTTCTGGTTCGATCAGAGAATACAACAGCAGTGACTTACATAAACCGCCAGGGCGGAACGAAGTCGCCCAGTCTCTGTATGATGACATGGAAACTGCTTTGCTGGTGCCTAGATCATGGGATTTCCCTGAAAGCAGTTCACATTCCGGGAAGGCTAAGTCTATGTTGGCAGACTCATTGGGCCGAAGAATGAGCATTTTTCCCACGGAATGGCAACTAAATCAATGTGTGTCGGACCGTCTATTCAACCGCTGGGGCACGCCCAACATAGATTTATTCGCAACGAACAAGAATGGAAAGATGACAACGTACGTCTCTCCGATTCCAGATCCGAGTGCTATCGCAATAGATGCGCTAGCTATCAGCTGGGAGGGAATGTATGTACACACATTCCCACCAGCAATCCTGATTCCAAAAGTTCTCCAGAAAATCAGGCAGCCGGAATGCCAAGTTCTTCTGATCGTCCCAAATTGGCCACGCCGATCATGGTATGCGGATCTGCTGGACCTTCTGGTCTGCAGTCCTGTTCCTCTGCCTCTGATGGACAACACAATCTTCCAGGGCAAGGCCTTGCACAACAATCCGTCAATGTTCCAATTGACTGTGTGGATGTTGTCAAGGAATCAGCAGTTAAGGAGGGCTTTTCTAATCTAAGACCAATGAATCCTCCAGTGATTCCGTCTTGGAGTTTATCGTTAGTACTTCAAGTATTAGCAGATAAACCCTTTGAACCACTAAGCTCCATTTCCATGAAAATGTTGATGCTTAAAATAGTTTTTCTGATTGCTGCAGCTTCAGCCAAATGAAGAAGTGAAATACATGCTTTGTCAGCAGAGCCAGACCATTTTGTGGTTACAGGGGAAGGCCTCAGGCTTCTACCTAGAGTTAACTTTATGGCGAAAAACCAGTCTTTAAAATATCCTGGTCACTCTATAATTTTATCCGCTTTGACTAGGTTTGATCCTAATTCAAAGGCTTAGTGTCCTGTCCATGCATTAACATGTTATAAACAATGTACACAGGAATGGCGGACATACCCTAGTGCTTTATGGCCATCTTACATTAAACCCCATGGGAGAGGTTCTAAAGATACCATTTCTAGGTGGATTGTGGAATGCATCCAGCATTGCCACAAAGCTGCTACGGAAAAACAAGTTGACATGGCCAAGGCTCACAGTGTCCATGGTGTAGTGACATCCACGGCTCTGTTTAACTGAGCGCCAGTGGATGGATGACATTATGTCAGTAGCACAATGGCACTGTGAGTCTAGTTTTACAGATCATTACCTCTGTGACACGTCAAATCCCCTTGCCTTATCAATTTTACATAAACGTTATACTGTATATATTTGTAAATATTGTGCATAAGGTCGTTGACTTACACACAGTGCAATTTAGTTGGAGAATCCCCGCTTTTCCGTACTGTACCTATCATCGCCAGTGGTGATTAAATGGAATCTCGTCAAAATAGGTTAGTCCTATATTTGGTAAGTTATTTTTTGTCAGGTTTTTATTACTTACTAAGATGGTGATGGTTTGTGTTCTTTGTGGTTCCATCCGAGTATACGAAATGAAGCTTTCGTCCGATGTCTTATAGTACTTTAGCACGAGTACATATAGACCGTATAGGACATTGATGTCATCGCTCCCTCTTTTTATAAGTGTGAGGGGGGGGGGGAGCGCATGTTAAATGGTCATTACTCTCAACATCGGTCGTGTTATCCGATGTCCAAGTCATTTCCTGATTGTGTTTACATACACAATTTCAGATGTTTTTTGTGCTCCAAAAGCAAAAGAGCTTGCTCTTCTAGGGATGAGCCGGTATTCTGACCCTCCCGCCAAATTCTCTTACGAATTCTGGCTATATCATAGAGTATCAGGGTGGTAAGTATACTCTTGATGTGAAATAAACAAAATCACAGATTTCTTTTTTCACGAGAGTTGATACTTACCACCCTGATACGATCCCGGCCTCTCCACCCCACAAAGGCTCGGTCTATCAGCGTTTTATGTTGCAATTATGTCAGCTAATAATTTGGAATAGAAAGAGACAGCCCTGCACATGTGCGATTTTGGGTCGCACATCTGCTGGACTGTCAGTTGAGTAACCTGCCCAGTGGGGACGGTTTCTTTTTATTCCGAGTCATATAGAGTATCAGGGGTGTAAGTATCAACTCTCGTGAAAAAAGAAATCTGTGATTTCGTTTATTCCCTTTTAGCTCTGAAAGTCAATCACAGAATGGCCATTTCTCTTTTAGGTCTGAAAGACAGTCACAAAATGGCTATCTCCCTTTTAGCTCTGAAATTGAAAGCACATTGTTGTGTATTCTATTGCCATAATCATGGTGCTTCTACCCTATACCTGCTATGTTGAGATTGTTTAATTAGAACATGCTAGAAAATAGCCCATAATTAAAACATGAATGCTTAAAATTTTATATATTTTCATAAATCTGTTGTTATTGGGATACTGCTGTTGTTGTTATTGCTATCTTCTATTTATTTTATTAACTTGTACAATTATTGTTACAGTGTCTGTCGGTTAAGCTCTATGCAGTTTTCACTCACATTGTATATCAGGCTCTAGCAGCCAATGTTGCAACCATGGCATGTTTGTCAGACTTTTGCCAATTCTTATTTCATGCTGTAGAGAATTACCGGTAGTTGTTTAAGAAGTCCTGTAGCCATCAGGAAGAATGGTAATATATGCTCAACATTATCCTCAGATGTTTGTTTTGTAAAATGTCCTATGGGACATTTAGCACAAGCATTCTCCTTTGACATCGCTTAACATGGTGTGCGCCATCACTTGGTTTTAGTTGAGACACAACTATTATAAGTCTGTCGGTTTGTCTGTCGGTTTGTCTATCAAGCTGTCAAATTCTTTACATTTCTGACAAAGCTGATTTGCAACTGTAACTTGTCTCACTTGTTCTTTTGCTATGAGATTTGCATTCACCTCCAGATATTAACAATGGTGTCAGATACAGGTTTCTACTATATCAATGACGTTCTAGTTATGTGTTACTATGGGCGATGTCACATGAATCTTGTCCACAATGACTTGTAAAGCTAGAAAATAGATTATTCTTTTAGCGTGTTTGTCTTGCCAGTGGACATATCAGGTGGATACGAAGTGTCGTGATTTCGTTTCGACGAGATCTGTCAAGATTTGCGAGAGTTATCCCTTCTGAAAAGCTTAAGATTGGTCAAAGGATTTTTGTCCGGGCCAGATATATGAGTTTTAAATATTTATATTTGAAATTCTGTTTTCAGTGGATATTAGGTAGAAATTTGTAAAATACTCAATGTTACCCCATACCAGGAACATAGTAATACCAGTAACATAACATTACCAATCAATTTCAGTAACTCTATTATGGGTCCGGTTATTGATTCTCTAAACAGGAGCTGTGCAACCGTTTAACCAGCTATAAAACGCTTCTCTCACTACAGCAAGTTATCAGTTAGCCGACAGCTCTTGACAAGCGGTGATATGCAAGAGCATAGCTGTTATCTGTATATTGTTTAACCACCAAGTGATCCTGTCAACACCTATGATCTGACTCGGCGAATAATTTTATAATGCACCAGCAACGCTAGACACGTCTCAATGGATCTTTCCATTTTTAGCTATGCCCTGCCCATCTCTAGCTAAGCTCCACCCACACCTCGCTCGTTTTGGGATCGATCGATCTCTGAACTCTGGCTATAAATTTCCAGAAAACTATACAGATAAGCTATTAAATATTTTGAAACTAATTTGACTTGGCACTGTTAGGCAGCAACAGCGTCCAATCAAATTAGTTCAAAATATTCAACAGCATGTTTATTAAATAGTAGACTTACAATTCGTACAACATGTCGGACTATTAAGAGTTAAGATGGGCCAAATAGAATCATTTATGGCATAATGATTATGACATCATTTTACGCGTCACTTAGTTGGTTATAACGTCATATAATAGAAAGGGCCATTAAAGTACTAATTCTAGGGCTGTCTGAAACATGGAAATTTATATTTATCATTAGGTTACTGGTAGGGGTTTGACACTGGTTATTTTAAGATGTTATAGCAGTTTTCACTGGATTTGTAATGATAGTGTAAAGTAATATACTATTGCAATGAAATCCGCAGGTGCCTGTGCTTTCGTTTAATTTACATAGGATTTTATATCACAATTGTTAAAGCTATATTCTATACTTAGTGATGTATATACACACGTTCATTATTAAAGCTTTTTAATATTCTTTGTGAGTCATACTTCTTTACAATGAGGTGTGCGTGCGTGGATGCGTAACCTTTCAAAGATAATCTCTTTGTCTGAAAATTGACATTTTCTATGAGAAAATTTTAATTTTCTTGAGCAAATTTTAGGGCTACAGAGTTAAACGATCAATAACATTTTAAAATAACTTATGACGCATATATGATGATGTATTTCCCCACATAAATAAGCCTGAATAACACAGGTGTCTAATGTCTAAAGGGTGAGCACTCTTCATGGACTCGGCCTGTGTGGTCTGGAAGAACTGGCCGGCCTCAGTCAGCCATAAGCATGAAGGGTAAAACGCTTAAAGTAGATAGACAAAGATTTAACTACTTCTATTCAAAATACTTGATGACAAACATGCTTGTCACAGCATCATGGATCACCAACCATCTGGCGACTGACTGTTTGTCCAGCTTAAACAATGGTGGCACTTTTGTTATTTCGGGACAGATTGATACCTGGCCAAAATCTTCATATTGTGATCTAATATGTCTGTGTTGCGAAAATGTAGCTGATAAAATCTCAAACTCCAGAGTTTGAGGCTACCTCCCTTGGCAATATATATATACAAGGGAGGTAGCTCTCAATATCATGACAGCTTAATTATCATGGCGTTGAGTTATCTCCTTTCATCTTTCAAGTCCATTTGGAAGCTAAGACTATTTTTGAAAATTTACCATTGGAATAACTGGCTCAGTTATCGAGAAAAAATGTTTTATGGTATTTCCGGTATTATTGCCGTCTTTGGCAAAAGGTACAGGTAAAGTAGAATTTACAACCAGAATGATTGGATACATAAATAATGGCCAGAAGGAACTAATGTCCAGGAAGTCTGCATCAGTTCTCCCGAGGAAGCCTTGTACTTGACATTGCTCGGGTTTGTAGGTGAATAGTTTGAATCAACACTTTGACCATGCCTAAAATTTGTTCAAGACATGCCCATTTAACACTAGTACTCAAGCTGGCCAAAAACGCCTTCTGCAGTTGTCTTGAGAAATGTCCATTTGCAGTCCAAGAGGTTATTTTAGAAAATTTAACACCGGAATGACTGGCTCGGTTATCAAGCCAATTATTCCATTGTGAAATGTTCAAAATTAGTCTTCTCTTGGTCTGCAAATTGATGTTCTCATGACAACCGCAGAAGGCATTTTGGCCAGCTTGACTGAAATTCGCATTCCAAATACTAAGGCATCCTTCAGCTATTTTATGCTTTACTGAACAAGAGGCCCAAGGGGCCTGTATCGCTCACCTGGACCATAGGCATCTCAACTAGAATGGTCATTAACAGTAAGTAAAACTCTAGAGTTGAGCAGACTTGTAACAAGAAAACAGAGGCTATGTTTCTCTATGTATCAACTTCTCTTGAACAAACTTTAATGACCCTTAGTCATCAATATCATATCTCCAAAATTTTGGCCCAATCCGTTCAGCGGCTCTGGAGACGAAGTTGCTTTCATGAAAACCAGGCCATCCAAGATGGCCACCAACCATTTGGCAAATCAAGTTCCCTTGAACAAACTTGGTTCAGCTCATGCCCTAAATGATATTTTATGACTTGAATCAATCGCTCAGTTTTGGCGAAGATTTTTAGACATTTCTAGAAATTGTCCAAATCCAAGATGGCCGCCGGACAAATTGGCTGATTGGCTTCGTTTGAACAAACTGGAATCTCTACAACCTAAGGATGCTTCCTGCCAAATATAATTGAAATCGGCCTAGTAGTTCTAGAAGACATTTTAAATTTCCCATTGCTTTAGTATGGGAGCTTTTGACAGAAAAATGATCCAAGATGGCCACCAAACCGCTTATCCGACAGTTTCGAAAATTGCAACTTTGAGATCAGAATACCCAATTTAGCACATATAAAATCAATTTCAGCCTCAAAATCCATCAAATAAAAAAAAAACAATATGGCCACCAAACACTATGCTTTGATTGGCCCACGGCGGCCATGTTTTTTGACGGATCAACTTCCCTTGAACAAAGTTTAATGGCCCTTACTCCCTAACCATATCTGCCAAATTTCGCCCCGATCCCTTCAGTGGTTCTGGAGAAGTCATTTCTGCTAAAACTAGGTCAATCAGGATGGCCGCAAAACCATGGGATCAATCAAGTTCCCTTGAACAAACTTTGTTCAGCTTTTGCCCTAGATCATATTTCATGGGGTTTGTTTCAATCCACCAAGCAGTTTAGGAGATTTTTAGACATTTCTAAAAAATCGGCCAAAAATCAAGATGGCCACTGGCTTCGTTTCAACAAACATGAATCTCTGCACCCTAAGGATGCTTCCTGCCACATATAATTGAAATCAGCCCAGTAGTTCTCGAGAAGACATTTTACATTTCCCATTGCTTTAGTATGGGAGCTTTTGCCGGGAAAATGATCCAAGATGGCCGCCAAACCGTTTATCCGACAGTTTTGAAAATTTGTGATCAGAATACCCAAAAACAAAAAACAATTTCAGCCTCAAAATCCAATATGGCCGCCAAACATGCTGTATTTTGATTGGCCCACTGCGGCCAAGGGTTTTTGATGGATCAACTTCCCTTGAACAAACTTTAATGGTGCTTAGTCCCTAATCATATCTGCCAAATTTCGGCCCAATCCCTTCAGCGGTTCTGGAGAAGTCGTTTTCGCTAAAACTAGGTCAACCAAAATGGCCATTTGACCAATCAAGTTCCCTTGAACAAACTTGGTTCAGCTCTTGCCCTAGATCATATTTCATGGGGTTTGCTTCAATCCACCAAGCGGTTTCGGAGAAGATTTTTAAAGACATTTCCTAAAATCTGCCGAAATCCCAGATGGCCACCGGCCAAGTTGACGGATGGACGGACGGATGCCGGACAGTCGCCATGGCATAAGCTCACTTGGCCATTCTGGCCAGGTTAGCTAATAAAAGAGAAAAACAAATGTCTTGATACAAAACTTTAATATTTGATCACAAAATTCTCTGAATAATTAGCAAACATTACAATTATAATACCATGAGTCGTATCGTAGGCCAGACTTCTGATTGGCTGAGAGCTGACATAATTTCAGTTGTATCTATAAAGCCACCCACACCCTCAAGGGCTGGCTTTATTATGGTGGCCACATCACAAGGGGTGTGGTATATATGCAAAAGAGATGACATCATATACCCCTCAGCTATTATCCTCGTCTACACTACTAGTTACATGATATGAATATACGAGAGATGTTCAACTTATTTTGTTACAAATTTAACTGTGTCTGCAAAATTTCTACAGACTACATTTTCCATGGGGTTTAACTATGGATATGTCAAATATTTGGAAAACAATTTGACTGAAAGTTGTTGGTGACTAAGCCACCAACAACTTTCAGTTAAATTTCTCTCCAAACATTTAGAAACTCCAAAGTTATTACCCATTGAATTTATTGTCTATTGTGGCCTTCAGCAATCAGACAGTTAAACAAATAATCTAGTCTGTAATCAAGACAATAGAATAATTTTATTGCAGATGTTTGAATTGGGGCCTATAAGCATATATGTCATTCTGCATGGCATAGGCCAAAATGTAACCTGGGATTTACTGATCACATTTTAACTTACCGTAGTCCCTTCCATTAATTTTTTCGAGTGTTGTGACTAGGACCTTTACGCCTCTCAAATGCTAAAGTCCATAGGGGTGTCATCAGGTGACTTGGGTATCCACTTTTCAGGGGTAATAAATTTAACATCTTGTTCCTTTAAGAACGGGTGCGTTTTCGCGAGTGACAGTGTTGGTGGTTCATGCATTCCGGAAGTGGTAGATTTACTGCCGTGTTTCATCGTACCAGGGATGGAGTTTTGATCTGGGTTCTTTGTTACCAATGGTTACTGGTTCGGAAATTCAGCTAAATATTACAACTTATTTGAATAACAAAATCTCTTTAATATATTTACTGGATGCGGTCATCCATAATTTACTTATAATGAATTTAATGTCTAAATCGAAATATGATCAAATTAATTGCTAAAGTTAATGCAATTTAGAATGCTTTTAGATTCAGCCACATTGCCAGGACATTACGATAGTTAAACTTCACTAATTTGCATAAATGCCATTTTGGTGTTTCTGTTTCGTGGTTCATGGTTCGAACCAAGTGAGCAAATTTACTGACATGGTCAGTCATGAAAACACCCCCATGTTAAGCTATTTTGCGGTATGTGATGAGGCACTGTCTTTGACAGCCCTTTTAGAACATTATTTATCAAAAGGATTCAGAACATGCGGGAAAGGGGCTTGAATGAATCAGAGGAATTATTGTATGAATCATATTACATTCCTCTGCATTCAAAGACGGTGATTAATCCTTCTATTCTCTTGATTATTGTATGTCTCCACGTGACAAAATTTCAAAACAACTACAGGCGTAAAATTTTCTAAATTACTCTGAATGTATAGATACAGGTATGGCCTTTGATTAAATATATGGTGAGTGATGGAATGGATGAATCTGACCTGTCACACAAGTATATAACGTCATAATCAATAGACCTTTCCATTTTTAGCTATGCCCCACCCATCACTAGCTAAGCTCCACCCACACCTCGCCGTGTTGGGATTGATCGATCCCCAAATGCCCTAGCTATCAATTTCCTGAAAACTATACAGGGAAGCTGTTGAATATTTTGTACCTAATTTGACTGGGTGCTGTTGCTGCCTATAACAGCAACAGCGCCCAGTCAAATTAGTTTCAAAATATTCAACAGAATATTTATTAAATAGTAAAAGCAAACAATTTGTACCACAAAGCATAGACTGTCTTCAAATATGTGTTCGTGACGTACTTATCGAAGTCATTCATTATGATGTCATTGTACACATCACGCAATTCATTATGACGTCATATGATGGGTGGGTACTCTGGAAAGGTGAATTACATCACAAGTAGGCTGGTGTGAATATCATAATTGACAGAGAATACTCCGTCATGAAGCTGGAATAGTCCGTCAAATGTATGAATTGTATGTTTTTGATGGATTTACTATTTAATAAACATTTTGTTGACAATTTTGAAACTAATTTGACTGCCAGCAATATGGCAGAAGCAACAGCACCCAGTAAAATTAATTTCAAAATATTCAACAGCTTATGTGTATAGTTTTCTAGAAATTTATATTCAGGGACTTCAGAGTTCGATCGATCCCAACACGGGCAAAATGTGATTCGAGCTTAGCTATAGATGGGCTGCGCGTGCATGCATGTGTATAACTAGAATTTAATCCTTCTATTACTCAATCAGCATTGAGCAGGGATCATTCGAACAACAAAATAAGCCAAATTCCTCTCGTACATGGCATGATATGTCCAATATGAATAGGAATACATTAATAATCTTTTAACATGTTATTAATTCATAACACACACGCATGCACACACACGCACGCACGCAGATCCCTGAGGCTGTATCGACAGTAACAGTATATACACGGCGAGTATAATTGGTAGTACTGATAAGAGATCAACTATGTATTGCACAATATAGAACAAGCAGATTATCTTAGCAATGGAGGGATCTGATATGCCACTTAACCCTTTCACTGATGATTTCCCCATATCTCATTTTTAAGGCAACTGTTCAGGAAAACTGTTGAATATTTTGAAATTAATTTGACTGGAAGCTGTGCCTTGGCAGCAACAACTTCCAGTCAAATTAATTTCAAAATAACCAACAGAATAAGCTTTATAGCGTTAAAGAATATAGTTTTTCAGGGATTTGTCGGTGAAAGGGTTAAGTATTTAACTTCATATGCAATATATGCCACCTGTTAGCTGACATCACAATCAAATGATGTAGATCTGACAAAATGTATGATGGTAATACGCTGACTTTTGTCTTTGGTCAATTTACAAATTAACCCTTGATGTCAGAATTTTAGATTTTCAAATTAAATTAAAGGATGAACTGGTGTTCAGTTTTCAACAAATCTGTTGGAAGATAGTGCTGTCGTAGAAATTGTTGAAAAATGTACATCAGTTTGTTTGCTATTGAAAGAGTAAAAGACGGAGTATTGACATCAGAGTGGAAAGGGTTAATAAGCATTTTGTTGAGTATTTTGAAACTAATTTGCATATATTGCAACTGCTCCCTTTCAAATTAGTTTCAAGTATTCAACACCTGTATGTTACCTTGTATTTGAGATTCAGGGAATTCAGAGTTCAGTGTTCAAATCAATTCTTAGCTTAGCTTAGCTTAGCTAGAAATGGGAGGGGCATAGCTTGAAATGGATTCCTCTATTGCACGCAAGCGTGCACACATGCACGTGTGTGTGTGTGTGTGTGTGTGTGTGTGTGTCCGTTTTTCGTGAAGATGTCCAAACAGGCAGACACACACACACATGCACACGTGTGCGCACACACGCACGCACACACACACGCGCGTGGATGCATGTCTATCTGTTTTTTGTGAAAAACAGGAAGTTGATGAGATATCCTCCTTAAATAACGATTATTATTATTATTATTATTATTATTATTATTATTATTATTATTATTATTACTACACACATACACACTTATTATATTTCAACCAATGACCTCTACTGGCAGTGTAGTGGTGATGGCTGTCACACAAAATCTATCACATAATATACTATTGCATTTATTTAGCAGATGGTTATTTCAGCTTGGGTAAACAGTGTCAATCAGCTTATATTGTTGGATGTTTCACTGCCTATGGAAACTTTATGACAGGAAAATAAGCACATCAATCATTCAAAACTCTACAATTTACAAACTAGAGTAATCACCTGCCTTTTGGGGTCAGATGATACAGTTTTTCAACGACAAATCATGAAAAAAAAATAAAATGAAGAATCAAGTGTCTTAACACATTTGCTTAATGAATGTTCAATTGCAGGTCAAGAGAAGAGTATCTTTTTTAATTTGGGCACTGAAATGACTGACCCATTCATTGAGCCAGACATTACAGTGGTAGATTTTCAAATATACTCTTCTCTTGGTCTGCAAATGGACATACATCAAGACCACTAGTAGGGCCAGCTTGAGCCAGCTTGTCCATTAAAGGGTTAGATAACAGTCATTTTGTAACACGCATGCACAGATGCATGCATGCATACACATCTAAAAGGCAATTTCTTATGGCAAGTAAATTATATTAAGATATCATATAAGTCTTAGTTTTACCGATCACCTTTTCACCGCATACTAGTACTGTGTAATCCCATATTCCATGAATTTATTTGAAAAGAAATGAAAACACACTTGTGCAGAATAACCACATCACATAATTCTATTACAGGGGTCGCATTCATGAAGGCTACTTAAGTATGAAAAACGTGTTAATATGGCGTGTCCAAAAAATTCCTTAAATTCTGCATTCATCTACTTACATCAGATGAATCATTTATATTTTATAGAAAGAATCTGTTCAAAGTTAGACCACAGTGATATTATCTTCTGGGGTAATTTTCAATAGAATTAGGAATAAATTATAGGACAAACCTCAAATTACATGTAGTTAGAATTGAAGGTAATGTTTTTTCCAGAATTGGCCATCTCTAATCTATGTAAATACTATGTGCGACACATGCATACATGACCAGCTGCTAGCCCATAACTGAGCTATGACATGGCCGTCACCATACTAAATATAATAACTCACAGTCGGATTACAGCAGAATGTCCTGGCTAGGGAGTTGCCTTTTGTTGATGTACAGGAAAGGGCCACATGGTCGACCAATTAGAAATATAATACATAGCATAGAAACATAAATAATTTCATTTGTTATAATAATGTCTATACTCTTATTATCGAAAGTCACTTAGATAATAGTATAAATGGTCAAGTTTGGCTCACTAACCATAGTTAACTATTGTTAACTAGAAACCAAGTGAACTTGAAATAGTTAACAAGCTAGTTAACTATAATCGACCAAGCACCCGATCTCGATTGCAAATGGGCAGCTCGAAATTTGTGTAAAATTTTAAATGGCAGCCACCCCTCGCATGTACTAAATTGTGTGTGTGTTAAAGGCACATCAACATGCAAATATTTACCCAACCTATGCAAGGTTGATGAAATTATGTGTCCTATGGTAAATCAATGTTCCCAAGGCCCAATCCCTTCCCACATTATCACCTACTCTCAATTCTTAAATGTTTTAGCATACCAAATACTCATTTTCATATCCCATCAAAAAAAGGTGACAGGAAGGGTTAACCTAGACTGGATTTCTGGCTCCAAATATTGTGCAATGTTCATTCAATAGGAAATCTGGAAACAACTAACTATAGGTAACGATCCGTCATTCGATTCAAGTATCCAATGCATATGATGAGTAAACAAATGAACTCGTATTTTTAGTGAATCAAACTTGAGCTAAGCTTTCATCATACATATACAAAGAAACTGCAATTGTAGTATTTTCATTTATTGTACATCATTTTTGTATTTAACAATCACGTAACCCTTTACTGCTTGTACAATAAAATTTGCAGACCAAAAGAAAACTATTTTTGAAAATTTACCACTAGAAATGACTGGCTCGGTTATCGAGCCACGAGCCAGTTATTCTAGTGGTAAATTTTCAAGAATAGTCTTCTCTTGGTCTACAAATTGACATTTCTCCAAATTCTTTATGATGTAATGAATATTCTGTTGAATATCATGAAAAGAATGTGGCTGAGAGGTGTTGTTGCCTATGGCACAGACAGGTTCCAGTCATATTAGTTTCAAAATATTCAACAGCTTTCTTGTATACCTATCTTAAAACTGAAACACTTAAATTTCACATGTCAATGGTCTAATAAACCTGCGGACCTGGAAGAATGTCATCATTTAACAAACCTATAGCTTTGATCTGAATTTATTTTCACTATGAATAATGAATAGTCAAGCTACTAACATGAATACTTCCTAATTGCATACACATCAGGATGCTGGCTAATCAACAATTACATTTTGTTTGACAATGCCAGTACAGACAATGAACAATATGGCATCAAAACAATGTAAGTTAGCGCAGGCACATAAACCAACAAATATTGCATATCTCATGCAGATTACACTACTTATTGGTGCATGGGACCTTTAACCCTCAAAGTTGTCAGAAAATGTCAATTTGCAGACCACAAAGACTATTTTTGAAAATTTACCACCGGAATGACTGACTCGGTTATTGAGCCAATCATCCCAGTGCTAAAATTTTCAAAAATAGTCATCTCATGGTCTGCAAATGGACATTTCTCAAGACCATTGCAGAAGCTGTTTTAGCTTATATGAGTGTTAAAGGGGTAAGTAGATCGACTTTTAGTGGTGGGACCATTGGATGTTTTTAATGTCGATTCCGTCCTGGATCATCTCCCACAGAGGGCTGCAAAAGAAGAAAAAAACATTATTAGTGACTAGCATTTATTATTGAATCCAGATACAACATCACATCTACACACGTATTGTACAGTTGGTATGTGTCCCAGAAACAAATCAAGAAACATACAAACAGATGGGTGCTCAATTTTTCTCCCATTCGCAGACAATGTCAATTGGTAAAATGACATTACGGAGGGCCGTTTCAAGCAACCCTTATCCAACTGTAGCCATAAATTAGTATCTGGTATAAGTTTGTTCATGTTCTATGAATAGCAAACAGAGTTTTAACTGATCAAATTAACACTTATCCCATTTCAATTACGTCTTATCTCAAGCATACCGCAAGTCGTGGTGGCATGGCCCATGGCAGTAAGCAAAGGGGCCCCAGCCATGGCAGGCGTCATGATTCCAAAGGTTTGTTTCACCACCGTTGCTTTCATACATAATAATCTGCTCATCAAAAACATGTTTGTCCTTATAACTAGATCATAGATATGTGATTAGTGCATGTGACCAGTGATGTATTTCACATAATGTAAAAGTTAACAAGTGATACATAAACTTTTTGCCAATATAATCCTGTCATATCATTTCTTATTTTGAACAGGTTAATGGTGATAACTTAGTCTGTGTTCTCGTGGCGTTATTCCCGATTAACTCTCTAGTGAGAACACAGCCTTATATTCAAAAGGCACAAAAGGGGCTTTTTATGTAAGTAGGTATTCACGTTATTAAATTTTGCTTTTTGCCTTTCCTTACCTCATGTTTCGAAGCCTCTCCACCTGCTTAACACAGGTATCAGCTGTGTAATCGACCTCTGCTTCAGTCGTGAATCGGCCAATACCAAACCTGACGAGCATACATATTAGACTCAGATTTTTAGTCATTAATATTTTAATCAATTTTGAACTTATTTTTTATCCATTAATAATTTAATCTATTTTGAGTTTTAATACGCTGAATACATATCCGGATCAATTAAATTTCCGACTAGGATAATATTGTCCAGACTCCAAGTTATTTCACTTAAAATCCCTAATGAACGGTGGATAGTCAGGTGTTTTCAGGATTCAGTAACGTGGCTTTCATATAGAAGTGGTCTTTAACCCCAACAGACCAGAAACGACAATTTCTTTATGATATAAGGAATATTCGGTTGAACTAATTTCACTGGAACCTGTTTTAAAACAAGAGACCAGTCAAAGAAGTATAAAAATATTCAACAGCTTTCCTGTACAGGCATCTGGAAGCCGAGATGATGGAATTTCAAGAGTAGCCGTTAAAGCAGGCTATACAATAACAACTTAGCTTAGATTTGTTGCTGTTTTAGGATGTTGGTGCAATGTCATGAAGCCTTCTTTTGCCTGCTTAGTGCATACATTGAATAACATACCGTCTTTATCACATTGTAAAAGGTTTCAGATTTTTCCGATCAGGTACAAAGTTGTGGAAGCTTAGAGTATGATTACGCCATTTCATGTGTTAAAATTTGAGCCAAACCGGACCAGTAGTTTCCAAGATATCCACTGATCCAGAATTTGATCCAATTGTTTTATCTGAATCACGGCCAAAGTCTAGAAAGCCTCTTCCAGGCCAAATTCCTTTGTTGTGTTAAAATTTGAGCCAAAACAGATCAGTAGTTTTTGAGATACAGCTTCGGACGATCACACAGACAGAGACAGACAGTCAGACAGACAAAGACACGCAAACCTGATCAGAATACCCTCTTCCACTTATGGGGCGAAAATAATGATGTCTAAACAGATGATTTTACTACAGCAGATTTGCATTATCATATTAAATA
The DNA here is from genome assembly GCA_034401795.1 of Chaetoderma sp. LZ-2023a. Classification (NCBI taxonomy): domain Eukaryota; kingdom Metazoa; phylum Mollusca; class Caudofoveata; order Chaetodermatida; family Chaetodermatidae; genus Chaetoderma; species Chaetoderma sp. LZ-2023a. The sequence goes on from CM067367.1 coordinate 110,098,287, forward strand.
ATAAATCTCACTAAGTTTATCACCTTATAGATGAATGCGCAATGTCATCCTCTGCTCCAATAGCACGTAACACATAAGATGGCTCCAGTGAGGCAGACGTACAAGCACTGAAAATAGAAAACAACCAGTAAATAATAACTGTAAAGTAACATACTGACCAGGTCAAATCTTTCACATAAAACTCTAACAGGCCACATTAAAACATTCCCATCAGATGTTACACAGTAAAAACAGTTAACATTGCCTACGTTCGGATATGTTATCAAGGTACTCCGATCAGAGGTTTCACGTGGTTGGCTTGAAGCAGGAGTAATCCAGAATTTGTACCACATGATACTGTTATCCAATTATACTCTTGGGCATTTGGATATGTAATCAGGGTAAGCAGGGTACCTCGATAACATATCTGACCGTAGCCATTAAAACCTGATAATGGAGTAGCGACTTTATAATTTACAGGTGTGGTGCCCTACTAAAACCCAGCATGGCAGTGAGCTAAAAATGTGTCTGTAATGATGTCAAGTGTTACCCATAGATTATCCCTCAAGTTTTAGTGAGATCAGTTCATCAATTCACATTTTCAGAGTATCCATCAATGATTTGACGTCATTGGCAGCAACAGCACTCAGTCAAATTAGTTTCAAAACATTCAACAGCTTACCTGTATAGTTTTCTGGAAATTGATAGTCAGGGAGTTCAGAGATCGATTGATCATGTGGGTGGAGCTTAGCTAGAGATGGACGGGGCATAGCTAAAAATGGAAAGGTACATTAAGGAGTAGTGATTTAAAAATTTAAGGGTGGGCCACCTCCTAGAAACCAGCAGGCCACTGCTCAAGCCCTCTGTCTGTAACATTTGCCCAGCAAAGATGTCCATATCTGACCATGTGTTACGAACCAGCACAGAGCCTTGAAATTTGCACTACTGGGAGCCATTGAAAATCTGGCTCAGTATTGATGTCAAGAGTTACACATAGAACATTGCTCTAAAGTTTTATCAATATATGTTCATCAATAAGTGTAGCGGTTTAACATTTAATGGAGGGGTGGGGTGGCTTATAAACCCACCAGGGTGATGAATAGAAAATTGGGATGTGTAATGATGTTGATAGTTACCCATAGAATAGCCATCTCAAGATTTATCAATTTACATTCACTATTAATGGAGGCGTAGGGATTAAACAATTTAATGGTGAGGGTCCCCCTAATAAAAACCAGCACATCGAAATATGAGATCCGCACTGATCTCGGTACATGTCCTTACAATGTGTGTGAAGTTTCAGCAAGAGTGGATGAAAACTGAATGAGGAGTAGTAGAAAGAAACATAATGTCCATATCCACAACAAGAACATGGCAAAGCTTTAGAGATCCATACAGGTTCTATAAAAATATTCAAACCTTAGATACATGTCTTTTGTGAATGTAATGCGTCTTACCTTCCTGATGATAAAGCGATGTCTTTTAAGGCCATTAATAAGCTCTCCCCTTCCACACAATAGAATGATAAATTAACACACCCTGTGAATAAACCAAAGAATGGCATAATATATATCAGGGTAACAAGGTCGATATAATTTCAGTAGCTGTGGGTTCTGGATTTTTAGCGGATTTTTCTGGATTTATTTTGCCGATTTTCTGGATTCTTTCAGATCATGCCCAAAGTTATGGAATCCTAGTGCATGGCTACACCCTTTCCTGTGTTAAAATTTGAGCCAAATCATATCAGCCATTTCCAGGATATACATAGATTCAGCTTTTATCCGATCCAGATCTGGATTTTTATCCAGATCATGGCCAATCTCTGGAAATCCTCTTGTATGGCAAGTTCCTTCACTGTGTTAAAATTTGAGCGAAATCAGATCAGTACTTTATTTAACACAACACAATAAGATTTTGTGACTGCCTGACTGACGGACAGATGGACTCAAGACCATCCATCCGGACTGACCAACTGACTGACCATCCATCCGTCCGGACCAACTGACCCAGCAGCTAAAAATTAGAGATCCTAGGTGGTTGGTATTGTTTATATATGGAATAAAAGCATAAAATTATTCTAGTGGGTCAATAACATGCCTTGAATATATCATTTTTCATACATTTATAAATCTAAGATTTACCAATCAAAATTCTAAATAGATCTGGAGTCAATCCACATAAATTTGATTGAAATCCATTTAGGGTCAAGGAGATGCGTTTTGACATTTTAATAAAATCTCCAATTCATACCTAAAAAATTGACCAATCAAAATTCTGAATAGATTTATGTAAGGTGCAACCAAAAGGTCCTTCTAGCCTAATTTTGTTGAAATCCATCAAGTGACTAAGGAGGATATGCATTTTGACGATTTCCAGTAAATTTTTCATAAAAAGATTTTCACCCAAAGGAATCGCCCAATCAAAATTCTGCATAGAAATTATGGAGCCTACCACACTGCCACAACCGTTTCAGTGAGCTTAGACCAGAGTGAAAGGTTTGAATTATTAAGCGTCTCACGATCAAGTGAAGATGGATGGGCCACGAGGGACCGTTGGCTGCAGACGAGGCTGGGAGATCACTTTTCTAAGTCCAAGTGGTGAGCCCGCTCGGCGGCGAAGCAGGGGGCGAGATTACCGCAACACCATGAGCGGTCGATCTGCCAAGACTATATCAGGCGCATGCCGCCCTAGTGAGTTGATTATCGCGCGTGCGAGGCGGCCGACCTGGGTAGCCTGCTGGTACCCCTAGGATGATCTGCGATGAGCGAAATGGCACCAGCACAGCAGGAGGCAGCGTCCACGTCCAACTCTTGAAATGAGTAGCGGGCTGGGCAGCGCGAGCTGGGCGGCGCTCGTTTCTCACAGTGCTCATCTAACGCAGCAGTCCGACTCTAGAGATGAAGAACACAGACAGATTGACTCTCGAAATTAGGAGTGCGGGATGGACAGACTCTACAGATGGAGCGCGGGCAAGTGCACGGCCTGGCAGAACGGGCTGGGCATGTGGCGGCCTACCCGCGCTGCTCAGGTCGCTCGTCACAATGCAGCCAACCTCTCTCGAGATGAGGTGGGCCTGTTTGGCGCACTGTGATCTGGTTGTCACGTGGGCTGGGCACCACTCAGTTCGACATGGCTGAAAAACTGCAGATCGACCTCTCGAGATGGGTGGGTGCTGGTGCTCTCTGTCATGCATTGGTGCTCGATGCGCTGGCCAACCTCTTGGTTGCTGTAGTAATCTTGCCCACTGCCTCGCCGCCGAGCAGCCTCACCATAGGCGCGGTGGCACCCAGACTTAGAGAAGTGATCTCCCGGCCGGGACGAACTCATCCACGGCCCATGGTCCCTCGCAGCCCTTCCGCCTCGATGGTGCGGCTGGTCATCGCTCGGGCGGGCCGGCAGAGATGGGTGGCTGCAATCATCCGTATTACCATGGTAGGGCCGTCAACTTGGCTATAGTATATGCATACACTAGACAGGATGAGATTTTTTCAGAAATCAGTAGTTAAAAACTTGTTCCATTCCTCAGTACATAATGCCTATATACCTTGCAAGATCCTTGAGGCTACCTAAAAAGTACACATACCTGGATATGATTGGTCAGGATCCCCGTTTCTGACAACATGTGAGACTTGAGATGTAATCTTATCAACAAGACGATCAGAGAGATAGGATACCCACTTGTGATCGTACTGAAATAAAAAGAAATGTAACGGCATCTGTTTAAACTATCAACACTTTCTCCATGTCTTCAACATGACCATTGCTATTGCCTTCAACATGGTCAAATCACTTCTCTTTTGAAAATTATTGACCAATAGAATTGCGAGATTTCATGCAGATAGAGCATAACTAACTAGTAACAATGTTCGACCACTGTAAGTCATTATTAACTACATAAAGAAGTCAGAAGATGAAACTTAGCATTGGTTAAAGTGACTATACATTGGTCTCATTGGTGCCAGGACTCAGTGAGGTTATATGGGATCAGGATTTGTGACATGGGAGTTCCAGTTTCTGGTCTCTAATCATGGTTGGCTTAACCCTTTAACACTCATATCTACCAAAAATGGCTTCTGCAGTGGTCTTTAGAAATGTCCATTTGCAGACCAAGAGAAGACTATTTTAGAAAATTTACCACTGGAATGACTGGCTCAATAAAAATAATCTCTTGGTCTGCAAATGGACATTTTTCATGAGGAAATTAAAATTTTCTTGAACGAATTTGAAGATTAAAGGCTTAAGGAGCTTGATCTGTATCATCTCATATAGTTGCGTTTGTCCCAGCAGTTGCTATGGTTTTGGGGTTATCCATAATCATGCAATGTGCGTGTTCACTTCAACGAAAGAACACCAAACCAAATCATCACCAGCAACAGACGAATACTTCAGTTAAATGGTTTCCAATTAGAACCAATAGAAGTCATTCAGTCAGCACATTTACATATCTTTTGAGAAACATATTCCAAATCTGGTTAAAATGAGCCTAATCACAACTAATGTGAAATAGCACAGTTATGGCCCTTGAAAATGTTCTACAGTAGAATATTTAGAATGAAATGGGAGCGGGGGTGGGGGGGGGGGCAGAAAGACTTGTAGTGGAGGGATGAGGATAAAAAAGAAATTGTCAAAAACTTGGTAACCTATGCTACCTGTACAAGTTTCCTACCTCCAGTTCATTCTGAGCAATTGAGCAGGCCATACCAAGCCCTACAACGAGTGGTGTTGGGACGGTACCACTGCGCATAGCTCTCTCCTGCCCACCCCCACTCTGCAGAGCATCGATACGCACACGAGGCCGGCGACGTACAAATAAGGCTCCAACACCTTCAAATAAAAAATAATATAAACATAATACGGTTACATAATGATAGAAAAATATTTGAATCTGTTCAGTACTGATATCACAGTGTTACAATTTCAAAAGCAACTACCTAAGTTGATTAATATTTTGTAACTACTTTAATTGTATCTTGTAGCTTCCAAAGTACTTTAAAAATATTCAACAAAGCATTTCTAAAACTGTAAAGAACTTGTCACATTATGGTATGAAATTAACACTAATCCGGTTGCCACGGGCAACCAAAAGTTGCTTTTGGCTACCAGTATATGCTCTGAAGGCGCCTGTCAGGCAACCAGTTAATTTAAATTCATAAAGTCAATATATTGTCATTTTACCATTAAAAATTTACGGGTAAAAATAATTTCTGAAGGGCACCCTGGAGGTACAGTGTTGGTTGACCATGGGTAAACTGTTTTCTTAATTTCATACCCTGCTGTTTGTGTTCAGTTTTCAGTGGTAAAAGGGAGATTCTGCAGACAAGAGTGGCAACACGGGAAATTTACAACATTAGCAAAAGTGGCATGCTATACGAGCAGTAAAAGAGCCAAGCTATACAAGCTAAATGTTAGAATGTGTTGACACAGTGCCACCCATTTCATGTAAGGTCTAATGGGGGGATGTCAAACAGCACCTCTGTGGAGATTCATGGGGGATGGGGGGGGGGGAGATATACCTTTAGTGGACTGATGAGGGCTGATGTCAGCTATTTTGTGAAGGGGAGGGTAAGAGATTTTTGTGGACAGCGAAAAGGGACAGTCAGTGTCCTTTTGTGGCATGAAGAACAAAGAGCAGGAGTGAGAAGATTTTTGTGGATGGTTGGAAGCAGTGTCATGATAAGAGTGTGACTAGCTGGAGGTGCGAGGCAGCAAGAAATCTGTACCCATTACGGTTAAGCACCTTTACAAAATGAAGTTACATTTCCATACATTTTTCCAGACCTGAATTTTAAATTTTCAAAGTAATTTGATGATGTTTCCAATCAGGGTCCATTTCAAAATTAATATTGTTTTCGAAAAATGCTGAAACCGGCAACATTATAAAGATTGTCTATACATGTATTTTATGGAAGAGTGAGAACCACAACTGACAATATGTATGATTTTCCATATTCTTTCAAAGCCAAAAGAACAAAATGTTTTATTTTCCTTATTTGCTATGTCCAGGATTTTTTTTTATACTTCCCTCCACTTTCCAAGCATTCAAACAATGTATCAAATCTTTGTCCCCTCTCTTAAAGCAGGTATTTTTGGGGCGTCAGTAACGGAAAAATTATTTTATTAAATGCTTCGCAAATGGCACTGAGAAGTAATTTCATAGATCATGTGGGTACTGTAGCGCACATTCTCTAACGCAAGCTTTAACGATATTACCATACTAATCATTCTGGCACAACCCCCTACCAGCCCTCGTCATGCTAAGACACATGGAAGGTACAGACAAAGCATAGAGTCTGACAAAACTGCTTCCTTTCCATCATAGTTACCCAGTCAAGCCAGCCAAAAGTGGCTTCTACAGTGGTCTTGAGGAATATATATTTATATGCCAAAATAACCGAACCACTGATTCAAATTTTTAAGTTTTCTCTTGATCCGCAAATGGCAAGCTATTTAGATTTTCTTGACCAATTTGGACTATTATCCGGTTACTCTTGTGTCAAACAATGTTGATCATAAGCGAATGCTGATCTATGCTACACATACACATGAGGGCATGCATGCTTGCAGAATGCAAGAACATGACGCACATATGGACCCATCTCATAGTAATCTTTCTGGCAACTGACACAAAATAAACTATGGCTAACAATATCGGGAAAATCTGTGATGTATATAAATCGTACAAGCCCATACCAATGGAAAGAAGTCCTTAAATAAACTATAACAATATGAGACAAATTATAAATCATCTTGTTTATGATGCAGACTGGTGAGAGTGATAACACATACATACTATATGTGAAGTTCTTATAAGCCTTTGTTAAATCAACACTAATGGTCAAGATTGGCTAAGAAAATTTACATTTCCGCTTAACATCGATTTGTAGGATAAAAAACATTTATTCAATTTACCACAGGAATGACTGGCATTGAGGTATTCCATTGATAAATTTTCAAAAGTAGGCTGCTGGCAAATGAACATTCCTCAACACCACTGAAGAGGCCATTTCTAGCCAGCTGGACCATGTGGATGGCTGGAGAAAGTAGACGCTATACATTCCTCAATTTCATTACTCGGAGAGCATAATTATTTTCTAAATATTCAGCAGCTTTTCAACATGCCTGGTGAATAAATTGCACTGTTCAATACACACCCTTTGGTCCATACAGTTTATGTCCACTGATTGACAGGAGATCGATATTCATGCTATTAACGTCGATAGGGATTTTACCCACGGCCTGAGCTGCATCCGTGTGAAAGAAGATCTTTCTCTCCCTACACATCGCACCTATAACAAAACATGAAATTAACCCTTTAACCCTCAAACTTCTTGAAGAAAAATACATTTTTCTCATTGAAAATATCCATTTTCAAACAAAGAGAAGACAATTTTTGAAAATTTATCACTGGAATGACTGGCTCAGTTATCGAGCCACTCATTCCTGTGACAAATTTAAAAAAATACTCTTCTCTTGGTCTGCAAATGCATATTTCCCAAGACCACTGTTGAAGCTGTTTTTGGCCAGTTTGAGCGTTAAAGGGTCAAGAAAATATAACATAACCATCTCATGCATTGGACATCTTTAGTGTGTGCTGTGTAAATCCGCTTCAGAAATACTTAACGGTCAAAAGCTCAAGGTCATCTAAAATGGTGGTTGGGAGAGAGCTGGAATGGATGAATCCAGTTTTAGCTATGCCCTGCCCATTCCTAGCCAAGCTCCTCCCATGCTTTGTCTGTGTTGGGATCGATTGAAGCCTGAACTCCTCGAATCTGAATTGCCAGAAAAGTGAGAAAACTATACAGGTAAGCTGTTGAACATTTTCAAACTAATATGACAGGGTGCCATTGGCGCCAGGAACAGCGACCAGTCAAATTAGTTTCAAAATATTCAACAGAATGCTTATTAAATAGTAGACATACAATTCATACAACTTGACAGACTATTAAGCAATAGACTTAGATATGTCATTCATGATGTATTTGATTGTGACATCAGCCTACCTGTGACGTTTTTGATTATGTTGTCATATACTTGACTGGGATAGTAGATTCCTCCATTATCAGGAATGCGTGTATCTTTTGATAATTGGACACTTTCGAAGATCCAAGATGCACACCGAAGAAATTTACCATCAGATTTCTGTATTCAAGTTCAGAAGCCTATAAACATAGGGTCTTTTCAAACACGTATCCCTGAAATCGACCAAGTGGTAAAATAGGAGTAGTCTTTTTACTGATTTCACATAAATTTTCACAAAAAATCAAAGATGGTCACCACAATAATTGACCAATCAGATTTATATATATATATAAGTTCTGAAGCTTATGTATGTTTATGGTTGATCTTACCGATTTCCGCCATCGGTTGTTTGACTCCTATTTCATTATGAACCGTCATCACGGATAAGAGTGACGTATCAGGAGTGAGCGCCTCCTCAACCACCTACAAACATACAGTCACATGCACAATGACAGCTAAACAAATAGAACTGTCAAAAATACATTTCACAATAACTCTGTTAATTTTAAAGATTAGGATTAGCAACTTCATCTCCATGACATAAAACAATTTAATTAGTTAACCGATTTAGATCTAGTTGTGTTTGAACAGAATAAATTCTTAATAATGATGTAAGTCTGAAAATTTTCCGAGGGGAAAATTTTCTGGAAAGTTACCCAGACATTTTTTCCAGAAAATTTTCCAGTTTTTATCTGAAACTTAATTTTCCATCTCATTGCATAAATTGTATTATTTATTAGAATCATTTTTAACGTAAACTAATTAATTGAAAAAGTGCACCAGCAACATGTGTTATGTTAATACTAATACTTCAATGAATCCAATACTTGTTGGGGATTAAAAGAGTTGATCGTATTGAAGTGTAGAACCAGGTGTGACATACTTTTGTTACATTTACATATAATTAAACCTAACAATGCATGTATACACCAAGGTTGATAAATTAATATTCTGTCAAATATTTTGAAACCAATTTGACTGGGAGCTGTTGCTGCAGCAACAGCTTCCAGTCAAATTAGTTTCAAAATATTCAACAGTTTGCCTGTATCGTTGTCTTGAAATTCAGTTTTCTGGGACTGTAGCATTAAAAGGGTTAATAATGCTTACAGGGCCTACATGTAAGACAGCAACAACTTTCAAATTGTTTTCAAAATGCACACCAGTCTTTCTTCTACCAGTTCTTTAAAACTGGATTTCTGACCACCAGCTTTCATTCCACAAGCTCTTTAACCATTTACATTTATCACTAAATATTTTGTAACTTGATATGCGTAATGCACATGATGTCGTTTGTTCACTGATTTGAAAAGAATAATTCTAATTAAGTATTTAATTTGTTTACTTTTAACAAATACGAAAAACTACATCCAAGACATAAGTGGAAAATTTTCCGATTTTTCAGGAAAATATTTTTCTGGAAAATTAACATCATTAATTCTTAACAAAGCAGACTAATGCATAAAGCTCTATGTCTCAATCAATCAAAGTTTAGGAACTTCAGCCTGTTCAATAGCGGTGAATGATTCAAGATCTGAGTATATAATTCTGAATCCTTAAAATATTGTTGGTTTGGGGCAATGAACTCAATATTTGGAAATTGGTTATGTCAATTCCACAGAAAAGTAACATTTTCATGATTTAAAAAAAATTATTTTACAGTTAAATAATGCACTGAAATCAAATAGGGAATGGTTCTGGTTGCTAAAACAGGTCTAACCTTGTTGATACCTGCTTCGATTCCTGATATATAGTTTTTCAAATTATAGGTTAAATTTGAGCTTAATATTAGTCAATTTAGTGATTAGTTATGCTCCTCCCACATTTAGTTCACACTGCATTCTATGCTTCTGCGTGATGAATTGAGAACAAAGGCACAATGCACTTTTTATATGCAGGGTCATGAATCCGCATGATTACCAGCCTCTGCACTAATTTTACCCAGAACTGTCTAGACGGCTCTGTCCAAACAGTCTTGTTGTTTAATCTGTATCTCAGTGCAATGCCTATTTTTGCAATCTTATATTTCCTATCTACTAGACTGCTAAACCTATCAGAGTCATGTGCTTATATATGAGTTGATCTGTAGATATTCTCAGCAGACCAGTTTAAGTTTTGTCCCATAAGTCACAAAATATTTAGTAATAGCACACATGGAGAAGACAAGTTTAGAAACCCTTAATAGTCTGCCAACAAAGTGGCACTTTTCAGCCACTGTTAAAAGACGAGTGTCTGAAAATGTGAGAAGTGAGAAATTAGATATTGCATCTTCAGCTGAATTTGCCAAACTAGCTACCAATGTCTGCCCAAACATCAATGTGGATGTGGTATATATTGATAAGGACAAGATTGAATCCAAAAAAACTGAGCTTGATGGTTTCTGGAAACCAAATGGACAAGAAATTAAAACAGTATCTGGCAGCATTTCAGCTCATAATTTTGAAGCCATTGAACCATATGTTATTAAGTATGCTACTTATTCTTCCATTGAGACATCAAAAATGGCAATGTTGTCCATTTGTGAGTGGGCCTACAGGTAATAAGAATGATGTAGTACATGTAAATGATGACCATGCTCCCGAAGAGATCGATTCATCCCCTTCACCAAATGAGTACGTTTGTGGACAATGGGTAATTGTTGATTATGACTCCATAAGTTATTATGGATTAATAGTAGATGTAAAGGAAAACATGCATCAAGTTAGGTGCCTTAAGCCATCTATCTCTGGAAAGACCTATGTGTTTGAACCTGAGAAAAACACAGTTTGGTATAATGAAGAGCAAATAAAGGCCAGAATGGAAAGAGATCCCATGCTAGTTAATGCCAGAGGCATGTTATAAAGTATCACCATAATCATGATAATTGTCCCATCAGTCACAATTTCAAAGGTCCAGAAACTGACACATGGCTGAATTGCATTAAGCATTTTATTTTTTTTACGCATTATTTGAGAATACATATTAAAAATATGCAGTCTTTTGGCATTATGAATCATGTTAATAAGTTTTCACTCTTCAGTGTAGGCATAAGTAATTATAGCATAAAAACTTTTTAAGTTGTTGTTGTTTGCTTAAAGTGATCATTACTAATGAATATAATGCCTCTTTGAATACTTTGATGGTTCCACTATTCTATTAAGATTAATGTCTCAGAGTGACACCTACAGATATTTTTTAGATACGGTCCCATCAGTCACAATTTCTTGTCCCATAAGTCACAGTGAATAATTCACCACTTCCATAATGAAAAAAATAGGATGTATGTCTCTATGATCTTTTTAGAAAGCTACAAGTATCTGCTAATAGAATTATAGTCACATGTAAGCTGCCTCTCAAACTGAGATAGTATTTGCAGTGTGACTGAGCAGGGTATAAAACGGTGGTCCGCAAAAGACCCATAAGTCACAGACCCTTTATTGCATGCTGTCCACAGGAGAAGGTGATAGATAATTCCAGTTTACATTCATATTTGGTTATAGTCAGGTCTTTGCTATCAGATTAAATTAAGAAAATAACTCTATTGCGTCTCAATTCTTTGTATTATTGCCTACAATTTTGAAAAAATCATTCAACCGTCCCATAAGTCACAATGGAATTGACCGTTAGGTAGGTAAGCAACTTTCTTTTTTTTATTCTTTTCTCTGATTTTTGGTCAAACTTTGCCTATAATCCAACAGTATCTTTTTTATATTCAAGCGTAAATTCTGATCACCCTCCCCCTACCCCCACACACAACCCCATCCCCCACCACCACCACCCCAGATACATCTCAGTGTTCATTCCCCGGTGTAGTACAAAGAGAAGGAATCCATTGAAGTAGTATTTTGCAATGGCTGATAGGATGGAGTGCATCCACAGATTTGTGTACCTTATTGTAAGTCCAACACAGGGTGATATTGAGGATAAATTTATTTTAAAATCTGCCGATGTGGGATTAATTTAATTTTAGCAATCAAACTGAGGATGGACAAAACCTCTACAAACAATTTAACCCTTTAACAATCATATCAGCCAAAAATGCCTTCTGAAGTGGTCTTGAGAAATGTCCATTTGCAGACCAACAGAAGACATTTTTGAAAATTTACCACTGGAATGATTGGCTCGATAACAGAGCCAGCCATTCCAGTGGTAAACTTTCAAAAAAAGTCTTCTGGTCTGGAAATGGGCATCTTCATGAGAAGATTGAAATTTTCTTTAAATAATTTAAGGGTTAAATGATTTACTAATTTTGAATCAAGTCTTGACCTCATACACTCACCTTGAGATCCAATATTCCATTCTGCTGAACCGGAAGATATTTAACATCAAAACCTTCTCCACGGAGGATTCGACAAGAATTCAACACACACTTATGTTCCTGAAAGTTAAAGATTATTTCATCAAATATATTTTTCTTCCTGAACATGAATGGATATTTATAAACTTTATCGATGAAATAATTTATTGCATCATTATATATACAAATATCAGCCATATAATGGACAAGCGAATTGAAAATGGCCTCTATAGTGGTATTCAGGCTTGTTCATTTGCAGAAAACATTTACTTATGACTCAAATGATTGGCTAGCTCAGTCATGGAACCAGGCAATTCTCGGATGACTTCTAAAAACATTCTTTCTTGTCCTTTAACTCATAAGCATGCCTTCACTATGAGAAAATGATTAATATAGTCTCTTGGCCTATAACTTGGTAAAAATATGGAAATTATTTTTTAAAGGACTAGAAAGTCTCTCTCATGTACCATTTGTCAAACACTTGTTTTTCTGCACACCAACACCATATATGGCAGTGGTGAGACACCTGGTTTTTCATGGCATGGCCTAGTACAGCTCATGGTATGGTATCGTATTGGGCAGGTAACTGAGGGCAATGGGTATGGCAATTGTGTGGCCTTTTATTCACCGTAGATTTGAGTTGTGTAAAGTTGGCCCTGATAAGTTTGTCTCTGAAAGTGAGATTCTTTCTGTATCCAAATAAGGTTTTTGGTTTAAACGTGTTCCCACCTTTCACACAAAATGTATGGACACATTAATCGAGGTAAACAAGGGGCCTATTTCAACATTTGCAATGTAGTTTAGCTTTTCAAAATGCAGTATGTGGGAGAAATTGTATGCAAATTTTAAACACACATTAAAGGGGAACAGAAACACAGAAAAGTAATAGTCAAATAATGCTTGTATATGCTTTAAATAAAATAAAATAAATTATTTGCATATTTTCAGATTCCTTAATAGTAATTTTCGCCACGAAATGTTATATACTTTAATTTCTCATGAGATTCACATAATGACGTCATCATGTGAATGATTGTTGTAGCATGACATCATCGCATGAATAGTACTTTGTTGTTGATGATTGATAGCTCACAACTGCTCATTCATCACACCACGCATGCGCACAAGCACGCACACACCCTTTAATACGATGCAAAAGAAACACTACGGTTTGTTAAAATAGAACTTGACGCAGAGCTTATGTCCCGCTTCGTAGCTTATAAGACACCAGTTTCATTTAATCTGAAAACATATGTGACGCAATCGGAATCCATACGGTTGACAATTCACACGATGACGTCGTACCGTAAATTTTATGGCGTGTCAAAATTCATGACTTTAACGGAAATCTTAACAATGATAGGGTTTGTGAAAATTTTACTGGATCAATCAGTTGCATACAATGGATAGAGTCGGTATAAGCCCTGCTGATTGGTAACCCCCCAACATATTTCTGTTCGTAAAAAATCTCATTTTGAACGATGTTTTCCTTTCTTTTGGTCTGTTTTTCTTTGTGACATCAACAGATCGTAGCAACAATGCTCTAGTGAATCCCTCGTTTTCTTTGTGACATCAACAGATCATAGCAACAATGCTCTAGTGAATCCCTCGTTTTCATTGTGACATCAACAGATCATAGCAACAATGCTCTAGTGAATCCCTCGTTTTCTTTGTGACATCAACAGATCATAGCAACAATGCTCTAGTAAATCCCTCGTTTTCTTTGTGACATCAACAGATTATAGCAACAATGCTCTAGTGAATCCCTCATTTTCATTGTGACATCAACAGATCATAGCAACAATGCTCTAGTGAATCCCTCGTTTTCTTTGTGACATCAACAGATCATAGCAACAATGCTCTAGTGAATCCCTCGTTTTCTTTGTGACATCAACAGATCATAGCAACAGTGCTCTAGTAAATCCCTCGTTTTCTTTGTGACTTCAACAGATTATAGCAACAATGCTCTAGTGAATCCCTCGTTTTCATAGTGACATCAACAGATCATAGCAACAATGCTCTAGTGAATCCCTCGTTTTCTTTGTGACATCAACAGATCATAGCAACAATTCTCTAGTAAATCCCTCGTTTTCTTTGTGACATCAACAGATTATAGCAACAATGCTCTAGTGAATCCCTCGTTTTCATAGTGACATCAACAGATCATAGCAACAATGCTCTAGTGAATCCCTCGTTTTCTTTGTGACATCAACAGATCATAGCAACAATTCTCTAGTGAATCCCTCGTTTTCTAAAGATCTTACATATTTCTGTTCGTAAAAAATCTCATTTTGAACGATGTTTTCCTTTCTTTTGGTCTGTTTTTCTTTGTGACATCAACAGATCATAGCAACAGTGCTCTAGTAAATCCCTCGTTTTCTTTGTGACTTCAACAGATCATAGCAACAATGCTCTAGTGAATCCCTCGTTTTCATAGTGACATCAACAGATCATAGCAACAATGCTCTAGTGAATCCCTCGTTTTCTTTGTGACATCAACAGATCATAGCAACAATTCTCTAGTGAATCCCTCGTTTTCTAAAGATCTTAAAAACAACCTCCAATAAGGAGGAGTCCTACAAACAATTAGTGATAAGATTTTAAAAACATAAATTTTTTAATGGTATTGGCGTTGATAAGTGAGTCACTCTCACCGTCTGTGTTGTGATGATGCGGTTCTTCTTGCTCTTATAAAAGCGAGCGACACCTTTCACAGCTATATTGTTTGATTCGGTCGCACCGCTCGTGAAGATAATCTCTTTTGGGTCAGCACCGATTAAACTGGCCACTTGCTGTCAATGAAAATAGAGTACAGATAATGCTACAACAATGTCTACATGATGATGAATCATCTAACTGTCAAGATTGGTCAAGAAAATTGAAATTTGGTGCTTAATAAATGATCCAGCTGTGGGTAAAGGAGAATATTTCTTTTAATATACCGCTGGAATGATTGGCACAATTATTGAGTCCGTAATTCAAGTGGTAAATTTTCAAAAATTATCTCCTCCAGGCATACAAATAGACATTTTTCAAGACCACTGTAGAGGTTTTGGCTTGACTTGGCCATTACAGGTTCAAAATCTATAAGTAAATTAACAGTTATCTCACTGAGTCAACCTAGGGTTATTATAACAGAATCAGTAGCAGGAATAGGCTTGTGCGATTATTACGTTGATTGATCGCAATCGATTATTAAAAAATAATCATGATTACTCGATTAATCAGCTTGAATACAAATTACCAAGATATAACATCAACATAATGTCTATGACGAAAATTGCAATGGTGATTAGAAAAGTCCATCACTGCTGCAGCATAAATGATTTTGTATGTCTCACTTAGACAGAATCTATGTGTGCATACTGGTCATTAGTGTCCATCAAACCTCGTGTGTGTGCGTGCGTGCGTGCGTGCGTGCGTGCGTGCGTGCGTGCGTGCGTGCGTGCGTGCGTGCGTGCGTGCGTGCGTGCGTGCGTGCGTGCGTGCGTGCGTGCGCGTGCGCGTGCGTGCGTGTGCGTGTGCGTGTGTGTGTGTGCGTGTGTGTGCGCGTGTATGTGTGTGTGTTTGTGTATGTGCGTGCGTGTGCGTCTGTGTGTCTATGCATGCATATGTGCGTATGTGTGTGTATGCGAGGGATCTGTTATTAGATACAAAAATGACGGGACTGATTTATGAAGCCTAAGTATTTAAAAACGCCGACCCAGGTATTTACATAGTTACCTATGCATACCTGCCAGTCTGCAAACTTCCGTCAAACCTCCTATGTGTGAGTGGGTGAGTGAGTGAGTGAGTGAGTGAGTGAGTGAGTGAGTGAGTGAGTGAGTGAGTGAGTGAGTGAGTGAGTGAGTGAGTGAGTGAGTGAGTGAGTGAGTGAGTGAGTGAGTGAGTGCGTGAGTGAGTGAGTGAGTGAGTGAGGGAGGAGGGAGGGAGGGATGGGGGGGAGGGAGGGAGGGAGCGAGCGAGCGGGTGAGGGAGTGGGTGGGTGGGTGGGTGGGTGGGTGGGTGGGTGGGTGAGTGAGTGAGTGAGTGAGTGTGTTATGCTTTTTTGTTTATTCCGAACGGGTGCATCGTGTTGAGTTCTTTGATCCAGTAGTGTTCTCTGTTTAATCTTAGTTTTTTGTTATCTGTAAAAATTCTTTCAATTGGTCTTATCGTGATGTCTTTCATAGAATGTCTTGGATGGTTGAAATGCCATGAGATTCTCGTGTCTGTTTGGTGTCGGATTGCATGGATATGTTGTGTGAGTCGTTTGCTGAGTGTTTGACTTGTTTCTCCTATGTATTGAGAGCTGCATTGTTTGCATTCTATGAGGTAAATAATGTTGGTGGTATTGCAGCTCATTTGTGTGTTGATTTTGTAGTCTTTACCAGTGACGAAACTAGTGAATTTGTCAGCAGTGTTCATGTATTGTTTGCATGTGATGCAATTGTTGTTGTTGCATTGTCGGAGTGTCCCTACTATGTCGTGAGTGTCATTTGGTGTCGGTACGATCTTATTGTTAGCATCTGGATTTTTTATTTTAATTAGGCTAGAGTGGACTAGGTGGTCCCTAATGCTTTTATTTTTCTTGAATGCTACTACTGGGTAGTTGGGAAAAATTGGTGCTAAGATTGGTGAAGACAAGATGTACTTTTCCCAGTAGGTTCGAATGGATTTGCCTATGTGTTCTAATGATGGGTGGTATTGTAGTATGCAAGCTGGCCTAGGCTGTTTTTGTGTGGGTTGTTTGTAAAGAATGTCTTCTCTCTGTGTGTTCTCGGTTTTTTCTATGATGGCTTTAATTTCTGTCTCTTTGTATCCCCGGTGGATGAATGCATCTGTTAGTTCCTGTGTGCGTTGTTTTAATCTAGTAGGATCTGTGATGATGCGTTTGTATCTTAATGCTTGGCTGTAGATTATGGAATGTTTTGTGTTTTTAGGGTGGCTTGATTGTTTGTGAAGATACTGTTGTTTGTCTGTAGGACCTATACAGAAAACCTACAGACAAACAACAGTATCTTCACAAACAATCAAGCCACCCTAAAAACACAAAACATTCCATAATCTACAGCCAAGCATTAAGATACAAACGCATCATCACAGATCCTACTAGATTAAAACAACGCACACAGGAACTAACAGATGCATTCATCCACCGGGGATACAAAGAGACAGAAATTAAAGCCATCATAGAAAAAACTGAGAACACACAGAGAGAAGACATTCTTTACAAACAACCCACACAAAAACAGCCTAGGCCAGCTTGCATACTACAATACCACCCATCATTAGAACACATAGGCAAATCCATTCGAACCTACTGGGAAAAGTACATCTTGTCTTCACCAATCTTAGCACCAATTTTTCCCAACTACCCAGTAGTAGCATTCAAGAAAAATAAAAGCATTAGGGACCACCTAGTCCACTCTAGCCTAATTAAAATAAAAAATCCAGATGCTAACAATAAGATCGTACCGACACCAAATGACACTCACGACATAGTAGGGACACTCCGACAATGCAACAACAACAATTGCATCACATGCAAACAATACATGAACACTGCTGACAAATTCACTAGTTTCGTCACTGGTAAAGACTACAAAATCAACACACAAATGAGCTGCAATACCACCAACATTATTTACCTCATAGAATGCAAACAATGCAGCTCTCAATACATAGGAGAAACAAGTCAAACACTCAGCAAACAACTCACACAACATATCCATGCAATCCGACACCAAACAGACACGAGAATCTCATGGCATTTCAACCATCCAAGACATTCTATGAAAGACATCACGATAAGACCAATTGAAAGAATTTTTACAGATAACAAAAAACTAAGATTAAACAGAGAACACTACTGGATCAAAGAACTCAACACGATGCACCCGTTCGGAATAAACAAAAAAGCATAACACACTCACTCACTCACTCACTCACCCACCCACCCACTCCCTCACCCGCTCGCTCGCTCCCTCCCTCCCTCCCCCCCATCCCTCCCTCCCTCCCTCACTCACTCACTCACTCACTCACTCACTCACGCACTCACTCACTCACTCACTCACTCACTCACTCACTCACTCACTCACTCACTCACTCACTCACTCACTCACTCACTCACTCACTCACTCACTCACTCACTCACTCACTCACTCACTCACTCACTCACTCACTCACTCACTCACTCACTCACTCACTCACTCACTCACTCACTCACCCACTCACACATAGGAGGTTTGACGGAAGTTTGCAGACTGGCAGGTATGCATAGGTAACTATGTAAATACCTGGGTCGGCGTTTTTAAATACTAAGACTTTTTGAAAATGTATCACTGGAATGCTGGCTTGATTCTCGAGCCAGGCATTCCAGTAATACATTTTCAAAAATATTCTTCTCTTGCCCTGCAAATGGACATACATTCACTAAGCAAAATGTAATTTTTCATGACCGATCGCATTGAAAAGTAATTGAAAGTTAGGTTTTGAAATATTTCATGCAATAAAAAAATATTTAAGATTATTCGATTATTTAATTTTTAATCACATAAATTCATGATTTAAAACATAATCGCAACTTTCGATTTAACCACGTAATCGCGCAAGCCTAAGCAGGAACAGTGGAGTACTTTTGGAAATGATATTGGTTAGAGAGCAAAGGTTTATAGGAATTTAATTTTGTTTCCAAAATAAACAGCAGTTATCATTTGAAACGTTTTTCAGTGGTTTAGGGGGCTAATACAATGACCCAGAGATTGCTTAGTAAGAAAAGTAGTTTTGTAAAATCTGACATTATTAATGTGAACGCAATGTATAAGACAAACTTTGGTGTCTCACCCACAGGGTGTGGGGGTTACCAATCTGCGTGATTAATACCAACAGGATCCATTGTGTGGAGTTGGTGGATCCAGTAAGATTCACGGTCCTTGCGTGGGGAGGTGGCCTCAGTGCTTTCAGGGTCGTGACGCAGAAATTCTATGACTCTGTATCTGATACTATTTGTACCGTTGTCCTGGCAGGTTAAAATGTAGTGCGACCGGTGTGTCTTTGTGTTTGTTGACATCTCTCAAATGTTCTTTGATGCGGATCTGGAATTCTCTCTTAGTTTCTCCCACGTATTGTTTATTGCAAATGGTGCATGTTAGGAGATACACTACATTCATGGTTGAGCAGTATGTTTTCACGTGACATCTATATGTTAGACGTGTATGTGTGCTCTGGAAAGTTTTCGCTTTCTCCATTCTGTGACAAAAGGAACCGTTTCCTTTTTGACACGGTTCGACTTTGTTTGGTATCGAACTGCCCTGGTATCCTTTGATAGCGGGGTGGGAGAAATCAGCATGGACTAGTTGGTCTCTAAGCGTTGGGTTCGTTCTGTAGCCGAAGAGTGGTTTCTCGGTAAAGGTGTCCCTGCATTTGGGGCTAGTTTGTAGGAGATCCCAGTGTCGGTTGATAATTTTCTTGAGAAGGATACTGTGTGGGTGGTAATCTGTGATGAGAGGTATCCGGTGGTTTTTGGTTTTGTTCTCTTTCTGTTTTAAGAGTGATGGTCTCTCCATTTGGAGGGCTTTGTTATAGCTGTCTATTAGGAGATTGGTGGGATAACCACGATTCTCATAGTGTGCAATCGTATCACGAGCGTGTTTCTCATAGTCTTCAGTGTTGCTGCAGATTTTGCGTAGTCTCAGGAATTGGCCATATGGACTTGCGTCTTTGGTGGCGGTCGGGTGTGCTGACTGGTAATGTAGGTACCCATGGGTGTCAGTGGCTTTGGTGAAGAGGTCGAATTGGAGTATATGTTTGTCCGAAATCGAAACTAGTGTGTCTAGAAAGCTCACTTTTGTTGGTGAGATTTCAGCCGTGAATTTGATGGTGTCGTATGATGTATTCATATGTTGGATGAACATATTCAGTTTCTCCCTTCCTTCTAACCATAGCATGAAGATGTCATCAATATAACGGAGATAAATAGCGGATTGGTGTGGTGCGCTATTGAGTAGTCTTTTTTCTAGGTCCGCCATAAAAATTATGGCGTAGCTAGGTGCTACCTTCATGCCCATTGCTGTACCTCCTATTTGGAGGTAATAACACACGTGTCATGC